>JACEGR010002745.1:0-120515 GCA_014170235.1 Listronotus bonariensis
AAAAACCGATGCATTAACAAAAACTGACTATTTGGTGCGGTTTACGGGATGTCATACATCTGCGAAATTAAGGCGAGCCAAGCAGTTACCGTGATTTTTGTGGCCAGAAATTAAGTGTATGGACAATTTGTGGTTTCAACAGGATGCTACCACTTGCCACACAGACAACACTGGCTCTTTAACTCGAAAACTTCAATAGCCGTGTAATCTTATGTCGTGGCCATGTTAATTTGCCACCATGATCATGTGTTATGACACCTTTGAACTTCTTTCTTTGGGAATATTCAAAAGAAAAAGTGTACGTTAATGAGCCAAAAGACTTCAAGACCAAAAGGATGAGACAATTCGGAACATTAAAAGGACATTAAACCTCAATTATGTCTCAGGAGTCATTGAAAATTTGGACCATCGAATAGAGGAATGTCACCGAAGCCGTGGCGAGCTCACGGCCAATATTTTGGTTTACACATAATTGTCATGGATCCTTCCATCATAATACCAAATATTAAAAGCAATATTCTGAAAACTTTCTGTTTTATTTACAATTTACATCTTGCGTTTTGGTGAACCACCTTTTATTATTTAAAATAAAAATAGTTACAGCTGTATTCACCAATATTTATCAGGCTGATAACTTTTGACTGTCAGATAAAGCGACATTAATTTTTATATTTTAAAAGGAAGAACTTCAGTAATTTGAACTCTGTATGATATTTTTTTGGGGATGAGTTAGTTGTAGCATTTAATATGAGGTCAATATGCAGTAAATGCCAGCTTGAAAAGAATATATTTTCAGAAAAATAAATCTTAGCAAACTAATAACTATCGGGCTAATAACTATGAGAATACTGAATACGGCAGTTACAATTTCTTTACGAAAATTTTAAGAGCTTACTTTTTTACACTATTTATTTATTATTATTATCACTTGAGATTATGTTAATTGTAGGAACTAGTGGTGAACCAAAACTTGTGTGTATTTCCCACCACAATATTTACGTTCAATGCCTTAGCGTTATGGACTTATTTGAGAACCCATCAAAAATTATATCATTCTTCCCCCTCTCCTGGCTCACCCAAACTATTATCACCTGCACATCTCTGGAATACGGAATAACTCGGATTATGGCGGCTAGTTTTAATGAAAGAACTGCATGTAAAATGATCCATGATTTTGTAATAGATGTTGCGGTCCTTGGAACTGAACTAGCAATGAGGTTAACAGGAAATGTTGCTGTTAAAGTATGTCAAAATTAATCTATTTTTACTTATAATACTACTAGAGCTTCCATTAATGCGTTTATTTCAGAAAGATACTAGCGACAAAAAACAATACTAAAAATATGCACACTTATACCTATCCGTATACGCAACAAGAGACAATACGTCGGCGATCAAAAAGGTTACAAACTATGCTCTAACTAGCCTTAGAGCATACTTACGTAAAGTAATAATATTTAAAATTCTTTATGCAACCACCTAAACCAATATTGTTCAGGTTTTGTATCCTAACCTAATAGGTGTTAAACAGACGCCTAACAGTGATTTTTTTCATTATTTTACTGTGGTGCTCTTTATAACGTATTTAATTTAACAATGGATGCAATTTTGGATTCAATGTTTATAACTTTCAGCTTTTAACTCAGTTATCAATTAATCAGGTAAACAATTAAATTTAAGGCAATATTAATAAATTTAGAACACAGTGGTAACAAATACGTATTTTTTAAACAACCTGTTTAATGATATCCATCAATTATTTTATAGTAAAAACTATAAATAATAAGGTTCGGTTGTAAAAAGCAGGTTTAAACTCAGTTCAACTGAACTGAGGTCAGGCCTTTGAACTTTCCGTAAAATCTTACGTGACGTTCCGTAAGTTAACCACGGTTCTTGTTTTTTCGGTTCCCGTTCCGTAACCTTACCATTTATGAAATCTGGTTAGATTATAAAACGCGGTATTACCGCTGTCAAACCGCTCTTTCCCGATCAGTAATCTTGGTTAACATACGGAATCTTACCTTAATTTCTTACAATTCCTTGACACCGACAGTAATATTAAAATTTAACGGAAAGTTAAAAGGACTGACCTCAGTTCAGTAAAACTGAGTTTTAACCCGCTTTGTACAACTGGGCCTAAGTATTTAAAGCTTAAAAATTAAAAAAAAAAAACGAAGAAAATGATCTGTTTAAGGATTTTAATTTAAGCTGTTTGAAGTGTGCCCTGGTTGGTGTAGTAAACACTTCTCCAGATGACCTGAACCTAATGAGACACACTCTACCACACGTCAAGTTTTTGCAGGTTTATGCTTTAACGGAAACTGGGTGGATTGCTTCAGTACCTTCCTCCAACTACAGGTTTGTTTAAAAAAATACAATTATAGACCTACCTGCCAAAAAAAAAAAAAAATATTTAAATATACGAGGTACCAGGCCCATTTTTGCTAAAAATAATTTTGGAAAACTGTTTACTGGATATTTTAACTTTTATTACACAAAATAACATACTTAGAATGTCTAGTTTCTATCCAACACCATCAAATAAAACATCAGCAGATATACAAATAAACTATTGGCAACATTGTCATAAGCGAGTTATTCGCATAGATAACCTACATTTAGATCCGCAGTGGCAAGAAGCATTTTTCGGATTTTTACGACCGCGCGCAGTAAACAAATAAATGGGTGGACGAACATGCGCACTTAAAAGCCATGGCAAAATACAAACACCGGCACCCCGTACCCTCCGTCCGCGGTCTGACCGTGACGCTCATTAGCTACTGTACTTCGAACGGAAAATCAGGACGCCGTCGACAAATTCTTTTCGATAATGCGGATATTCTGTAGGCGCCAGGTGCGTTTACCCTCAACTTCCTTGCGCATAAACCAGTTTTTTCGCTTATGAAATGTAACTTTTGTTTCGCGCAGGTAATAACATTGGCAATCCATCAAGATCAGTGGTTATTCGTGACCTAGACTTTTAAGCCGATTCTTAACTGCTCTCTCAAGACGTAACGTATCGAGTCGCTACCGAATGGTGATTCTTAACTTATTTGAAACTTGATTTCGAGACGATATCTCCCAAGTTCCATAACTAGGCCCTATCCTTAATAAATAAGTCTTTATCCTATTAATTATTTACGTAAAAACAGATGAGAAAATAAGGCTAATAGGTTTCGAAAGGAATATCGAGAACTCGATACCGACCGAGTCGTCAGTATCGAGAAGTTAAGAATCCGGGCCCTTAGCTACAGTTAGGTTTCGGTCACGATAACAGAGCGTAAGCGTCAAGAGGAAAGTTTCAAATCTCTTTATGTTGCCGGTAATGACTACAATATTTTGTGGTAAAGAGCGTCTTTTAACCAGTTTGTATATCTAAAAACGCTCCGCGGATAATATTTGTTTGTTTCAAGCGGCCAGGGGCAGGGCTCTTCTGGTTAGGAATATTGCTGCCGAGTGGTTTTAAAAAACAAGTTCTATTATTCTCGCATAAAAAACAAAGACAGCGCTCTCACATTTTTCGCTCTACGCTGGCCGCTTACACTTAGTATCGTGCCCGAGGCATTACGTCAAGCAGCGAGCGGCAATGTGTACTACTGACACGGATGTCAGAAGCAGCAGATCTTTATACAGGGTGTCCGCTAATTAATGATACACAGAAAAACAACAAATTCGTAATGTCAAAATTTTAAGATTTAAACAAACATACCTATATCCCAAAGTTGATAATAAGGAAGATACAGGGTGTCGACATAAAAAAAATATTTTTTTTGATAAATTTTGATACATTTTGAATATTTAAGTGAAACTCGGTATCTAAAGTTTAAATTTTTTCTAAAACGTCCTTACTTTTTGGGCTACTCTGTATGTGCCATCTTAGTAAACCAGTTAACTCTCATATGCTTTCTACCCAAAAAAGTAAATTTTGTAAGAATGGCTCCAAGCAACCGTTTTCAAGATATTTGCATTTAAATGGTTTAGTGCTGCTTGAGCAAGCAGATTTGGTACATCGGCGAGCAATAGAATAGCTAAACAAGAAGTATTAGTCACGCATATTTACATGTCGGGATTTAGTTAGTTGTCTCTTTTCCTCACATTCCCTATGTGTTATGTTATTTAGCTCAACCTGTATGTAAAAATACATTAAATCATTAGTTTATTATAAGGCAGTTGTAGTTATGACCACCATAGTTGTGACTAATACGCTGTTTTTAAAGGCATTTTTGGTTACACTAAGACACTAAAATTAAAATATCTTGGAAACGGTTGCTCAAAGCCTTTCTTACAAAGTTTACCTTTTTTGTGCAGAAACCATAGGAAAGTTTACTAAATCATGTTAAAAACCCCTAGATACCAAGTTTCACTTAAATATTCAAAATTATCAAAATTATTTAAAAAAAATAAAATTATTTTTTTTTACTTTGACACCTGTATCTTTCTTATTATCAACTTTTGGATATAGGGATGTGTGGGTAAATCATATTATTGTGGCATAAGGAATCTGGGGTTTTTCTGTATACCATTACTTAGCGGACACCCTGTATATTAGCATGCTGCTTTCACACTCTTCGCTTTTTTCTCTCTTCTTTAAACAGCTTAGAGAAAGCTTGTTTTTAATTTTTTATACTAATTGAAGGACTAATTAACACTTAAATTATTTAACTGTTATATAGGAAAAAAACATAGCTGGTTTTTAGTCCTAATAATTATTTTTACCTTTTAGCGAAGCATTAAAAAACCATCATCGGTAGGAAAGTTATTAAGAAATTGTAAAATTAAAATTTTGGATATTGAAAGCAAGCAACAAATGGGCCCGAATCAATTTGGAGAACTTTATTTTAATGGAGATGGACTTATGCTTGGGTAAAAAATGCCTTTAAAATCTTTAAGAATGCTTAAACAAGATGGTTCTTTTTTAGATATTTTAAAGATAACACTGGCACAATAGCTTCTATAGAGAAAGCATATTTTAAAACGGGAGATTTGGCTATGTACGATGAGGATGGATGGATATACCTTCAGGGTAGAATTGCAGATATGGTTTATATAAACAAAATAAAGTAAGAAATCTGGATATTGCATATAGTACATGCCAATTAAGTCAAATTACAAATTTTAGGAATACACATTTTTGTTCAGGGTTATTCTCCTCCCTCTCCTCCCCACCAACTCAAACATCAAAAAGTTTCAATGGGGATTACCTATAAAGTAAATTCAAAACAATTTCCAATGCACGTTATACGCCTTAAGTGAAGTTACATAAATGGCGACATGGTTGCCAGCTTGTGATAATAATACAACAATATTAGGTTCCTATGTTTTTTTTTAATTAATGTTATCAAAATAGCATTTTGCAAATAAAATTAAATAAAACAAGTCAGTTCTTCTTTTCTTTTTTTATTTATTTAGTGATGAAAAATGCAATAAATGCTAATATTGTTCCAAAACACCTCGTATAAAAACACGTGTCTTCGTTTTTATACCTTTTGTTAACAATGAAACGTAACTATGGTTACAACTACAACAAAATGTTTAGCTGTCAATGTCTCGAAGTGAACACTACAAAAGTCGAAACTATAACACTACTCCCAGGTCTTCCATCGCCGTTTTATAGTAAAGTAAAAATCTAGAAAGTTTTTCTTAGTACAGGATAAAAATAAAGTGCTAAGTGAATAACTCGAGTGTTTTCGGAAACCTTCGAAAGTAAACTATCACTAACTAGAACCTTATTTTATAAAATTCTTTAAACTGAACTCTTATTTTTAAAGTCCGTAACAATATCCCAAGCAGTAAGCTGACGTCTTATTGACGTCTCTTTTGATGATGAAAAATTGACGCATTTACTTTTTTAAGCTAAAATGATACGATATTTTATTTAAAAATTGCAATAGGAAAAAACTCCTTATGGTTTGCAATTTTCTTGCACTGCAAGGTAGCATCTCTCGGGACACTGTCCAACCTGGAGATGCAGATTTTTACACTAGCCGAAGATATTTCTTTCAAAGCTAATTAAAATCACCAACCGCAGAGCGGTCTCGAACTATTTTGGTCTCATCGGTACGGTGTAGGCGATAAAAAGCGAAGATGTTGAATAAACGTAGTAATTTATTGTCTATTACGACATCCATTGGTAAAGTTTTTTCTATTTTAATTTTGTACAATTATTAGTCCTATTTTTCTGTCATATGATATTTCGGTTGAATTTTGACACGAAGAATATAATGTCACAATTTTTTCTGGCGGGTTTTCTAAACATGACGTCATTAGATTTTTATGAGCAAGTATGACGAAAAATGACGTCGAAAAGACGTCACTTCAACGACGTCAAAAACACGTCATTAAAATGACGTTAAAATGACATCAATATTTTGATCTGATGACGTCACATGACAAAACTGACTTAAAAATGACGTCATAATGACGTCAGCTAGCTGCTTGGGATAAATACACGAAAAGACAACAACAAAGCGACAGAACATTTGAGTAGAAAGTTGAACAAGGTAAGACGTCGCGCAAGATTAGACGCAATTCGACCAACCTGACGATAATAAAATTTAAATTAATTTTTTTTTAGGTGTTAGTCGAAGAAAAATTTTTCTAATATTAAATGCGTTAAATAACGACGTAAATATCTGTTCAGTACACTAATTATAAGACCAAATTTTAATTATTTCTGCTTAAACTTTTATTCTGTTAATTTTATATAATTGTGTGTTAGGTACAGCTCATTGATGACGTGCATCGGTAATTGTTTTGAATTCACTATACCTACCTTATATACCATAAATACCAGGAGTCCCTAGGCAATGGCTTATTCCTAAAACTTAATAATTTTTTAAAATACCAAAATAAAATTTGGTATTTATATATTATCGTACAAATAACTCATAGTAAAGCCACTTCGCTATCAGCGGAAACACACTCAAGTATATCAATCAACGGTTACTCCTTGCAATTCGTATTAAACGAACCACTTGGTGCCACGTTTGACCCGTTCATAACTCAAAACTTATTTAACGTAAACACATAAAACTACGTTTGTTAACTTATATCTAACTAGGAGCCCAAATTTCATGCAGCTGGCTTAAACGGTTATAGAGATATTCCAATATATGTATGATTATATTTGCTATATTACAAAAATATAAAAATAACATCCCATATAACATTTTTGCCGGCGTTGTACATTTAATTTACTGGCATTGCCAACACTCTTTAATGGCAAGGCATTGGCAAAAGGTATCAAAAAGGCGCGAAAGTGGGCAATTGGCCGTTATTAGGCCACGTGTTGCAGATAATGTGATGGCATCCGTCATTAATAATTTATGCCAAAAAATGCGTTTAGGATGATGGCATCCATTACTAATAAGTTATTGGCAAAAAAAAGCGTTTAGGATAATGGTATTTATCATTAAATAAGTATTGCAAGTTTTATAAGTTGAATGTCCCAAAAGTTTAATAACATATTTAGAATTTTGTAATAAAAAAAAATGAGAAAAAAGGCAGGAAAACTTTATCAATAAAAAAATTACATAATTTAAATTTTTATTCCGTAACAATAAACCAAAAAATAAATAAATAAAAAGTATGTAATAAAATTAAACAAAAAGATAGTAAATCAAAAGAAAACACTTTAAAACAGTAAGTATTTAAGGGACACTTACACTCAATTTTCAGATCTAGAACATAGGGAGAAATATTTTAAAGGAGTTAAATGTCAAAAAAAAAAACTATTAAATATGTATATTTAATATAATTTTTTAGGTAACTACAAATTTAAAAGGTTTTAAACAAAATATTTACAGCTCCTAACAGTCTACTTGAATAACCCGCCTTCTTGACTAGCCATCACCAATTAATTACACAGCACACACTAATTAGGTAATGAATACACTTAATTATGTCTACTAAAAACTCTTTTCTTTAAAAAAGAAACTAAATAGCTAGAAAACACGTAGAAAACAATTGCACAAAGCGGCCAAACAAAGGCAAGGTTGCCTCATCTGTCAAATTGTCAAATCTTGTATTTCGGTTAAGCGGGAAATTTGAATTTATCACCTTCGGTCGAAATCGTCGAAATTAACCTAGCTAATTTTACCACCATTTTATTTTTATTCTCTCCAAAATACATAATAAACATTTTGTTTGACTTAATTTTTATTTGCATGATTTGTATTAATAAAATGTTAGAAAAAGGCCATTTTCTTTAAATTATGTAAAAAACATAAAATAAATAATTGTTTAGCCGCCATTATAAATAAAACAGATCAAAAAAATTGCTCGAATGTTAGTTAAATACCAATGTTAATAATATGGTTTGAAAAGTATGAATATGCGTTGAAGGTTTGCCTTCAAAAATCCAATATTTATTTGCCTGCAACAAAAAGGCATGTTTTATTTAATTAGGATTGGTATGCTGCCATTTTTGTATGCTTGCCGGCAATTCGCCTGCATGTAAAATTTATTGGCAATTGAGTGTTTATTTAGGGTAAACTTTTTAATGCGTATTAGATGTTGGCATAATATTGCCACCAATTGCCAATGCTTTACCATCAATGCCAATATGAAAAATGTATATTCCCGGCAAATAGTGTTTGCTGGGATTAGGCTAAAAAATAGGTGGTGTCCCCATACAAAAAACAACGTGTGTCGTCTGCTGCACGGGATCGTTATATTGCTCGGACTTGACTAATTTAGGCAAAAACAGGAAGCGTGTTAAAAAGGTAGCAGATTATGAATGGGCAATGCGCCCTGTTATTTTTAACGTTTAAGAAAATGTGGACAATAGCATAAAAAAAAACTATGCAGCGACAATGCAAGAAAAAATATTGCATCAAAAAACATTTAAATAAGTTTAATAACTTTATAAAATGACTGATGTAATGAAAACTAGCAAGGTCAAATTTCAACCTACTTTAAGATTTCATACATATTTAAACTTTTTACAGAACTTGGCACTCAGTTAGATCTCCATTCTTTTTGCGGCGAAGCCCACAGCCAAGCATAGTTTTAGTAATGAACTTGGCTTACCTATTACACATTTATGTTTTTGGTGGGATAATTATATCTCATATCACATAAATGTGCATTGTTCAAGTTAATTGTTTTCTGTCACTTCCGTTGTAGCCGGAAAAGACCTTAATTTTCTAATTTAAAATGCGACACACGGTACTTTTTTACAAATTTCGAATTTATTTTAATATTATTTTCTGTAGCGATGTAAGGATTTTTTCCGGGGGGGTGAAGAGCAAAAATTTCCAGTTGCTGCAAAGTTGCTTCTACGAACATAATACCATAATACACTGGAAAAACAACAAATACCATTTCTAAAACGTTTTATTGCTTGGTGGTTGGTGGGTAATGCTTTTAGGATTAAATTTTTTTATAGGTTTTTGAGAGTTAGGAAAAATAATCTTTAAAAAAATTATGTTGACTATGGGTAGTTTATTCTGTTGTTTAGCATTAAATTAGTTGATTTACCCTTAATCGAATTTAAAATAACCACAAAATAACTATCTTCTTATTATTTGTTAGGCAACCGGCACTACCTCTAGAAGATTGTATTCTTTCTCATCCGATGGTGCACGATGTAGTTATCCTAGGAAACGAACACGAGCTTGTTGCCTGTATAGAAAAGAAACAAGGTGCCAAATTAACCGCAGAAACTATTATGATGTAAGTGACGAGACTACTAAGAGTATGCAACACTTTCTCACACATATCTGTGTTGTATACAAACATTTTTACACAAATATGAGGGACTACTGGCTTAACGTTTCTTACGAAACACAATGTGAGAGAGTTTGCTAAGGAGAATACTACAAGGTGTTTTCTATTGCCTTCTGTGAGGTAATAAGCGAGATTCCGATGATGCTGAGATTCGAACCTGGGTCTCTTGAGTAACTTTCTCTACACCATGTAACATTTTTCAAAGGGATTCTTGTTTAAAATAAGGGTTTTTTAGCTTTTGAAAATGGGATCAAAATTCAACCATCAAGGTCTGGCCACACTTAACCGCAACGAGCCCGCAGCGTAGCTCAGCCGTGTAAAACGTTTAAAAAAGCGGACCAATTTAATATTAAATTTTCCAATAACATAATAAAATGTTTCGAAAAATATTTCTTCTAGTTTAGGTATAAAGGTATCGCTACTTAAGTTTACTCAACAAAGTAAAGTAAGATTTTTATATACAGGGTGTTCAAGAATATGTGACAATTCCTTAGATTCATATAGAACACATATTTAATAAATTATTAATACTATAATAAAATAATTTTTTGATATGATTAATACCATTTAGGACTCCTTAAAAGGGTATCCTTGTATAACATTTGCCTTTATTAGTTTGCCAGGCGTGTACTAACCCTTACACAATAGAACCAATTATTTTTACACCCTGTATAAAAAAGGAATAAAAATATTATTTTTAAATAGCTTAAACCCTTAGTTTAAAAAAGGTACTCTTATAAAGTTAAGTGTTTGATTTAATAGAGTTGTATTTATTAATTTTGTTTGTCGGTTTGACATGGGCTTTCTCTTATTTTATACTTTCACTAGCTTTTAATATCGAAGATTATGGTATCCTTTACAATGCTCCAACACAACGACGTTGCTCAAATATTATTTTTTAGTTACGTAAAAATTTAAAAAAATCTTTTTATAAGTTTTTTAATAGCATTTGCAACAGAAAAACCTAATGTTTTTAGATGTCCCTACTAAACAAAACTTGTTTTTATTTATACTAAATAGGAAAAAATACTTTCTAATGTTTCAATAATTATTAGAGCATTACTCTACAATTGTTTCGCCTTTCTAGGGCTTCATCAAGAGTACTTCGTATACTAAATTTAAAAGAGAGAAATATTTACAAACAGAACCATTTAACACGTTTTTTCTAAAAAGGTCTATAAAATATTATTAGGGGTTTTATTATGCGGCCCAGATGTGGTAATAAATTTATTTATAATTGGCATATCTGCGAAATTTATTTGATCATTGGTAGAAAGAGTTGTATTGTCTAAGTGATTTTTTAATTTCTTGTTGTTCATATAAATTTAATTTTTTACCTTTGTTTTCTCTATGGAGTAGTTTAACATTATTAAGATCTATAAAGTGGTTTTGTTCTATACAATGTGTTGAAATGCCTGTGTTTTTTAAACCATTTAAAATTGATGTTTTGTGTTCTTTTATTCTGTTTTTATGCTCCTTCCACTTTGACCAATATATTCCGCATTACAGTCTGCGCAATTAACTTTATAAACCCCTGACATATCTAATTTTTCTGTTTTGTCTTTATTGTTAACTAATAATCTACCTAGGTTACTCTTATTTACAGACACAGTTTTAGAGCCTAACTTATCTAGCCTATTGGATACATTATTGCTGATGTTTGGTATATAATTGATAAACTTAAAATTATTGTTTTTGTCGAAGACGCTTTAATTTATCGACATCCAACTAAGGTATTTTTTTAGCTATGGATTTAGGCTACCCAAAAATACTTATTATTAGTGTTGGGCGGGCTACGTCCTATGGTGGGGGGACGGGAAGTTTCAGTCGGGGCGCATTCAGAATCGACGCCTGGTAAAGGCCCGACATGCGCTCATAAAGACATGCGCAATAAGCAAGACCTTATCAAAACTAAACAACAAATTCGGTTGTCAAGGTCAAGGTTGGGGTATAGTTTTTGTCGACTCTGAATGCGCCCTTGCAGACTGACTCCCCCTTCAGACGTACAGTGATGTGCTTGAGCGGGCAATGAGGAACGTTAAGGAACGATTCCAAGAATGCGTCGCTCGAGAAGGAGGGAATTTGTTGGGTGTAATTTTTATAAAAAAAGTATTTTACCACCCGATCCATCTGCGCCACACTGTACTTACTCACTTAGTTTTGTAAGATATAAGATTTTGGTTTATGCAGGGTTTCGCATGGAAAAAGATCGGGACTCGGGTAGTAGATTTTGATGTATTAAGAAGTACGAAATAAATGGTATGTTATTGATATTTCGGGCGCTTGACAATTGTATTTTTAAAGCACCGCAAAATATCGCGGTTCAAAAATATCGAAAAATAACTTTATTATTTTTATTTTAACAGCGAAATGTGCTTTTTACAGAAATATTCCTGTTATATAAATATACTTTTAAAATATTTTTAAATTTTTTTGTAAAATTAATGAAGGAGGTGAAATTAGAACTACCCTTATCGTTCTTGCTAACCAAATTTTTAAAAGACGCAGTCCACAAAAGATATAAATTTTATTTTGACATAAATGATATACCCTGTATATCATTCGTGTCAAAAAATTCAATAGCTAGACGTTATAAATAAATTTCATGAAAGATATTATACTTGTCAAAAATAACAGTATATATTAGGCAAATGCCAAAAAATTATGTGTTTTTTAAATAATACAATTATTCTCCCGTGTCAACAAACTCCCTCTTACCTCGCTTAATTAAGACAACCACGGTACGTTAGTATTTAGGCTTTAAGCCTTCGTGGTTTGTCCAAAGATAAAAAAAATTAAAAAACGCTTCGAACAAAAATCTAGGTGGTCAAAATTTAAAACGTCATGTATTAAAATATTGTTGGCTTTTGGCTTAACCAATTATATAGTATAAAACCAATTATATAGTATAAAACAAGTTTTATTTTTAAGTTCAAATAATTTTGGGTAAAGGTTGTTTTTAGTCTTCTATATGTCTTTTTCCCTTAATTTTAACCTACGCCCGTAAGTTTAATACTCAATAACTTAATACTTAATACTTAATTTATTTTTATTATCACAAAATTTCCATATTTAGTGACCAATGCCACCAGAAGCTTTCTGAGGTCTCTTGTTAAAAGTGGCATCCTGAGACACAACGAGCGATGTTGCAAAGTTGTGTACAATTTTCCTAGTTCAGAAAAAACATAAATTTGTCAACGTTGCGATTCCATATATATAAAATTAAATAGCAAATTAGTTTTACACACAAGCCATACGTATTAGACATATCAAAATAACACTTGGTATAAGTAAATGATAAGAAAAGCGTTATCGCGTATTTCTTACTTTTTACTTACTTTGGTTTTACCGGAAGTGACTTCAATGTAAATTTTTAAATGAAACATCGTATATATTTTAACATTTTTGGATTTTGAAATTACTAATTACCGTTTTAAAAAGTTTTACGCCAACTTGATTTTTTAAGGGTCATTTGTCGTATTGCATCTAGGTGACTATCCGATCGCAAATAAATTGGTATCATTACATTGTTCAAAAAATTCTTCATATAAAAAGTGTTTGACTAAAAAGGTTTGCTATTTAAAAAGTAGATAATAGTTAGACACGAAAATGTCAATTTGCCAAATTAATTTATTCCTATCTTTTATTCTAGTTACTAAAACTTTGCGACTGTATTTTTCTGACATCACCTGGAGAATTTCAGTTAAACTGAAAGTAACTGGAAAGTGAAAAATTTGCAAAACCTTTCCACTCATACTATTTACCTATACCTATAAGTCTTCTTTTGATATGTCTTATAGTCTAGGAGCTATCGCTTGTCCAATTAATTTGTTGACACTCGGTATAACTCTCAATTACATTATGATTTTTATATTTAGGTATATCACAAAAGATTACCAGAAAATCGCAATCTATTTTCAAAAATTATCTTTTTTGACGAGTTTCCTAGAACAAGCGCTGGAAATGTAAAAAACAGGGGATGAGAGAGGAAATTTTGCAAGTTAAGATTGAATACACCAGAAGTTTAGCTAGTATTGGTACTACCATGGGTCCCAGTCGAAAAACTAGTGGATCTTAAAATAAACTTTTTAAAATATTTGTCTTATTATTTAGAGTTTTGTTTAGTAATAGGAATTAGGAGTTTTTAATTATCCTAAAAATATAATCGGTTCTTTTAACTACTTTGTATTGCTTTTTACTTTATTTATTTATCTTTTTTTTCAAAATATTTGTGGCCTTTTTTTTAATTATGGTCTGGTTATTGAGACTCCTAAAAACTATTTATTTTATTGTTTTATTTTCATATTCTCTAAAAAAATTATTTCTGTTCTAAATTTAAAAAAATAAATGTCGACTTTATTTTGTAATTTTTATTAGTATCGGCTATACCACAGTGCCGAATCAAGCTTGAAGCGACCGCTTCAGCGTCAAGTCGGAGGGGCGCAAAATTGAAAGTAAAACCTGGATGTTTTTAAATTATTGGGTAGAAGTTTAAACTAAATATTACAAGGAGGGGGCGCAAAGTGAAGGAAAGGAGCGAAAATGTTAAGTTAAACACCGTTCAGTCGCTAAAGTCAAGCGACGTGGGGCCGGATTAAAACTCAGATGGATGACCGCTTGATAAAACCGTGTGCCGTTACTTTTTTTTTCGTTCAATATATAATAAATTAATAAAACTAATAAGAAAAACCCTGAGTACCTGAGAATTGTACTGTAATAATTTACATGATCTTTTTTTGATCTTCCGGTTACTGGAATTATATACTAACTACTAAATACTTTTTTTTAATTTTTTGCCCAGTTTTTTTAAATGTTCGTTTAAACGCGTCGTTTAGTCTTTTATATAAACATAACTAAAATTAACAAAAATCCGCCACTTATTTGAATTAATAGACTTTGTAATTTTGAATAAATCTCAAAAATTCTTTGTTACCCTGTACAAATGAAAAGATTTTAAGAATTCCCTATTTGATATCAGATGGCGCCACATATCGTCAGTGTAATTCGCAAAGTGCTCAACTCCATTTAATCCAGATCATCATTAGAAAACCATTCAACTGTTTTTAATTGTATCAGATGTCGAGATTTAATAAATTGAACTTTAACAATTAATTTTTTAATATTTTTTCTTCCATATTAACTTATTTTTTATTATAAGCGACCACACATACCTGTAACATTTTGCTTTATAATATTCTCCAGTAAAATTTCTAAAAATGAAGTTATGGACTTGCGAATTTCACTGACGATATATCCTTATCGATTTAAGGACATTTTCAGTAAGTTGCACGTTTTGTACTAGATGGCAATGTAAATATTGGATTGTATAGAAAGTATATCCCAAATTAAAAAGTTGCACCAAAATTTATTTTATGCATATGAGAAATTTTCAATTTTAATTGATATAAAAAAAATAACTTATTAATACAAAGAAATAACATACTCGAAAAAAACAATTATATAATTGGGTTATTTCTGACTATTACTGATGCTAAATTTAAAACCTTTTTTATAGTTAGTTTAACGTTGCTAATGCTTTTTTTCATTTTTGATTTTTAGAGGGTTTTCGAGTTCTACGATAAAAAAACATACATTGAAGGACCATTTTTTGGTATTTAAACAGAAATTATTAGCTTTAATGGTAATGGTTAAACTCTTTGTTGCATACAGCATACAGAAGATCTCAGTTTAACCCTTTCTTGTAACTGGGTAGATAAATCTTTAAAATGTACCTTGTTAAAAGCATTATACCATCTTCTTATATACAGATTGTTCACGGATGGGGTTAACAAGAGGACAAATGGACCAAAAATTTAATTTTTCAAAAAAAAATGTAATTTTTTATAAAAAATATTGCCTTTAAAAAAAATAGGATTCACAAAGAGAAATTGTTGTTTTTATATACAGGATTCGCAAAAACTTAAAAAATATGATTGTCCAAGAATAAAACTACCTTTATTTTTAAGCCAAAGGTCATTAGAAAAATTATTTAAAATATAGTTTGTAAGTAATAAAAAAAATATTTTAAATTATTAGGTTATAATTTGGAGAAAACCCCTTGATTACAATCGTGTACAGCTAAAAAATTGTGTTTTGTAGTAACTTAAAGAAAGCAGGTGTTTAAAAAGCAAATTATGAATGTTTCTTAGGTCATTTTATTATAAAAATTTAAAATAATGGA
Organism: Listronotus bonariensis; assembly: GCA_014170235.1. Classification (NCBI taxonomy): domain Eukaryota; kingdom Metazoa; phylum Arthropoda; class Insecta; order Coleoptera; family Curculionidae; genus Listronotus; species Listronotus bonariensis. The sequence continues at coordinate 15,911 of JACEGR010002745.1, forward strand.
TTTTTGATGATTCCAAATAAGTTTTATAAAACTTTTAATATCCCTGTAACGTTACTAAAGTCATTTAAAATGCATTTTAAATAAATTTTCTAAATGATACTTTGCTTTTAAATGAAAAAATAAAGGTAGTTTACTCTTGGATAGAAATAATGTTTTTTTAATTTTGGGGAATCCTGTATGCAAAATTAACATTTTCTCTTCGTGAATCCTATTTTTTTACAAGCCTAAATTTTTATGAAGAAATACTTTTTTCGAATAATACAATTTTTAATCGATTGGTTCTTTTGTCCCATTCGTGGACAGTCTGTATAAACCTACACTGTCTGACGTACCAGTTAAATACCTCATTTTTATTAATTTAATAGAAAACTACGTTAAGCCTCGTCCAGACTTGCAACAATTCGCCAAACATCCTTCCAAACTAACCAACCTGTTTGCGAGTTCCTTTGACGCCAAAAATCGACGATGCGGACGAACGTAAAACGCAAGGATCCGTCGAAAAAACCGCCATTTTGCAAACGTGAATTTCGATTCGGAAAAAAAACTTTTTATTTACCGCTAACAAGTCCTTTTTAATGGCTAGATCGATAGTACTCGTACTCCTATGGAAAAATGCTCCAATACTCATAGTTTAGCAGATATAGTCGATTTAAGGATTTTGTAACTAACCAGAAACTACATTTTTCAAGGTCAAGGTCACCGGTTAGCGGTAAGTTGTGAAAAAGTACAGGTATCAGTAGAAAGTAGTAGGTAAGTGGGTAATTGGGTTTCACCACAACTAACCAGAACTAACCGAAAAATGAATCACTGGCGAATCATTCGCCAAGCCCTTAAAACGACTTGAATTCCGTTCACGTGCACGTAATGTGGCACTCTATGCGGCGTGGAGCGGCACGGCGAATTGTTGCAAGTCTGGACGCTGCTTTAGACTGTTCATAAAACTATCGTATTTTTTGTTGTCGAAAATTCGGTAGTCTTTCATCGGAGCTTGTGTGACAAAAAAGAAAACTTTTAGAAAATTACGTCCTTTTTTAAAATCAACTTTAAAGTACTTTTTCGGTAATATTTAAAATTTAAAAATCCATCACAGTTTATTCCTGTATAATTTTGTTTAAATTATTGTTTCTATAGAGGGTTTTTACATTTATGCTCTTAAATTGGGAATGTTTAAATAAAACACAAAAAAAAGACACAGGAATAAACATTAAAATTTTATTTAATATTATACCTTATACTTTTGTACAATGATTCTGTTACAAAACATATGTAATACGTAATAAATATTATAGTATTAAGTTTAAAATTTTGTTGTTTTTAGCAAATAATTCATTAGACATATTAAACAAAATAATACCATGGTATTTTTTTCGTCTACCAGTGACTACATTAAAATACCATATTTTTTTAAATACAAACTTTTTATGGAAAAAATAATTAAAAAATAGTTTTTAAACAAAACGTGTTTTATTTAGTTACTTTTTCTTTAATAAAAACAAATAAATTGATGATACTTAGACGATATTTTTCCATAAGCCTTACGCTTACAGTTAATTTAAATTGTTATTTAACATGTTATTTTGCCTGGTCTACGTGGTGATTTTAGGTGTTTTAAAAGTATAATCAACCAATATTTACCAGTAGACTTAATTTTAAACATTAATATTTAAAAAATTATAATTTAGTCCCATGCTGTAAAAACCTGCTGTCTTTACAATTTCCGTTCGAAAGTTAAACTCATTGTGTTAAATATTACCATTTATATACTCTGCACCAGAGCTGTTGACTGTTTCGTCATACCTGTTGTTCTCTCTTTATACCGTTTAAACTAAGAGTGACAAAAAAATTACACTTACTGACGTTAGTCGAAATAACACGTTAGAAATAAGTCAAATGTCAATAATTATTATGATCGGTTTTCGATATTTTATAACTTAACAAATATTTTCATTAATTTATATGAAAAAGTTGAGTAAATAGAAATACAGGGTTAATAAAAAAAAATCGGAACGGTGGATTATCTCAGCAACCGTCAAATATAAATAAATCAAATTTTGTGTAAGAGGGTAACTAGACATGAAGAATTTAAAAATTATATTTCCAGATTGCCAAGTTTATAGCTTTTTCTCTAAGTTGGGAAATTTTAAAATTTTAAATGGAATACCCTATTTTTTTATTATTGTAAGCAATTGCTTGTATCAATTTTATTACGCTCTAAAATTATCGTTTTTTTACTCCTGTCAATTTCGGAGATACGACATCATGCATTTTTCTAAATTAATTCATAAACGGCTAGGTATGGTCAATTATCTAAAGAACGATTTAACCAATAGTCGTCAAAATTAGTACAGAGGTGAAACGGGACTTTTATGAATAGCATTTTTGCGACGTTTTCAAGATTCATTTTTAATGGCTAGATCGATAGTACTCGAGGTCCTCTTTTATTTTACTCCTATGGAAAAATGCTCCAATACTCATAGTTTAGCAGATATAGTCGATTTAAGGATTTTGTAACTAATCAGAAACTACTTTTTGCAAGGTCAAGGTCACCGGTTAGAGGTAAGTTGTGAAAAAGTACAGGTATTAGTAGGGAGTAGTAGGTAAATGGGTAATTGGGTTTTACCACAACTAATCAAAACTAACCAGACAAATGAATCACCGGCGAATCATTCGCCAAGCCTTTGAAACGACTTGAATTCCGTTCACGTCCACGTAATATGGCGCTCTATGCGGCGTGGAGCGGTACGGCGAATTGTTGCACGTTGATTTAGACTGTTCATAGAACTATCGTATTTTTGTTGTTGTTTAAAAAAGTCAAGAAAAGGAAATTTAATTACGAAAAATCGCAAATGCAATTCCTAAATTTTTAAAATGTCCAGTTACTCCCCTATACTAATTTTAAAGAATTTTATCTAAATCGTTTTTAAGATAATTGGCCATAACTGATTGTTACTGTATTCAAGCCTAATGCCATATCTTCGAAATTAACAGGAGTAAAAAACAATAATATTAGGTCATAAATAAGTTGATACAAGAAATTGATTACAATAATAAAAAAATACTGTATTTCATTTAAATTTTAAAATTAGAGAAAAAACCATAATCTTGGCATCCTTGGAAATATAATTTTTAAATTCTTTATTTCCGATTTCCTTTTACACAAAATTTGGTTCATTTATATTTAACGGTTTTGAGATAATCCACCGTTCCGGTTTTTTCTACCAACCCTGTATAATGAGTGTTAGTGCCCGTATTTTTATCTAACCAACTGAACAGACATAATCTGCGTGCCTTACTGTCACTCTGTCTTAAACATTGTGACCGCAAATTTTCCGGGAATCGAATGATTTTAATATTATACTATTACTGTGTAGTGATGGGATCGTTACGGTATTATTGTAATATACGTCGTTGTTATTAAATATGCCGCAACAATATACAGGAAACAAGTTCTTATTTTGAAGTGAAGTATTATCAAATGAAACAAGAACTAGGAAAAGCTGAGTGCGGTATTTAATTTTAGTTACAAATATTTTAATTCCACATGCGTTTCAAGTTTCATAAATATAGTAAAGTTTATTAAATATTCTAACGTCTAAATTCAACATTTTTTTTGGTCATAATATACAACTTGTCCTAATCTCGATATGACGTCACGTAATGTGATGAAACATTCATAGCCTCTGAAAAAAGTATTAATGCCGACGCGTCGCCATAGTTACTAATTAAATTTTTCCGAACTTCGGCGGTTGCAGCCTACAGTAGCGTCATCTTAGGCGAAACGGCAACGTCAACGTAACGTTAAGTTTTTATATATACCATATACGTTGTAGACACCTAAATTAAACAGCTACAAAAATTACTTAACAGAAAATTTACACAGTAGCTGACTTACTAAATATTTAAATTTAAATTTGCTAATAAAATACGTCAATGGTTTTACATCATAGGGCTAAATATTTGGATAATAGTTGTAAATACGGTAAAACAATAAAAGTATTAATTACATCCCACAGTTTGGTTTAACTATTACATCGTTCATAAACTATGAATAGTTTAGTCAATCGACGACGCGGCATCGATCAGGCCTCTCCTGCCCCGCCTTTCCTCCGACCACTTGCTGGCCAAAACAAAACCAGACCTTCGCTTTGAAGGGTACACGGTGGCTTGCGCCGACAAGAAATTTATCGATCGTGTCGGCACCATAGATAACCCACATCTAGATCCGCAGCGGCAAGAAGCATTTTTCGGATTTTTACGACCTCGCGCAGTAAACAAATTGAGGGTGGACGAACGTGCGCACTGAATGAATACAATACTGGCACTTCGTGCCCTGCGTCCGTACTCCGAACGAGAAACCCAGAAAAGGCGTCGTAAGTTCTTTTCGATAATGCGGATAACCTGTTTGGCACCAGGCGCGTTCATCCTCGATTTGCTTGCGCATAAACCCGTTTTGAAGCCCCTTATGAAATGTAACTTTAGTTTCGCGCAGGTAATAACATTGGCAATCCATCGAGATCAGTGGTCGGCACTGTTTAAAAGCCGCGCGCTTTCAAATGCTCCGTAGTTTATGAACAATGACTATAATAATAATTTTGTCTTTGCGATAATGTCAATTATATTTAACAACCCTATGAAATACAGATAAATACAATAAATCGCCTCTCACTAAAAACAACATGAAGAAAGTAGCCCTAAAGCAAATATTTATAACAAAGACACACAGCTTTTTATTTATTGCGTTATATGATTGTTACTTATCACAGAAGGTTATAACTTAAAATATAGCACAAAAAGCACATGTTGGGTTATTTAATGACAAAGTTTTAACGAGTCTTAACTATCCATACGCTAATGAAATAGTAATGGATCAGTACACTAGTATATTTAAATTTAAAATACATTTTATATAAACAACTCCAATATAAAAGAACGCACAAATTCCATTTGAACAGCAAAACTTCTGCGGACTGCTTCAACTTATGAGGAGTATATCGCAAGCTTTATCATAATATATTTAAATATACTATACCGGTATGGAAAGCAAAGCGCCGACCATAGGTGATAAATACATAGAATCCCTTCCACCAATATACTATGTACTCTCCTACAGTTCACCGCTGCAACAAGCGTGCCGAGCCGGCCCACTGCTTCCACCTTTCGTCGGACGGCGGAACGAACAGTGTACAACTGCACATTCTTCCTTAAATATTTTCTTTACTTTTAATTCCCTATGGTCGGAGAGTTCGTTTCCACACCTGTATGTCCTAATCCTAAAATATAAACTAAATTCGTAACTTTACTCTTTTATGCCATTTTTTAAACTCCTATTTATTTTAGCCATCGAAATAATTTCTGTTTTGGACCTAACAACTATTAAACTGTTCCTATAACTTACAGGACCTAAATTATTTTCTTTTGTCAACTCCACGGTGATCTGTAATAAAAATTTCACATTATAGGACAACTAAATACTACCTTTATGGGCAGATTTTAAACCATATGAATACAGTATATTGTGTTTATAAATTTCAATAAATAATTTTTATCTTTGATACCTATTTACCAAAAACCCCCATAACAAAAAACGCAAGTCGAAAATATTGCAGTGAATTTAGATTCTCATAGGTCACTGCACACTTGACGTTATGGTCTTGGTTTACTTAAGCCGCGGTCAAATATCTTACATGCTATTTAACTATAGTGTTGGGAAATACGGTGATTTTTCGGTAACCGGTGAAACGGCGACAGTGATTTCTAAATTACCGTGATTTTAAACAGTGATTTCAATCACTGCAGTGACTTGAATATATATAAATATTTAACGAAAAATGGAAATATAAAAACAGCTCGGTGTCTGGCAACGAATACGAATATATTATTTATGCAGCTCTTATCGGTTGTCATTGACATGCAGCATAATATTTATTGATTTTATAAAAATAAATATTATGCTGCAAATTAAATTAACAGCAATATTACGAAATCTAAATTTGCTTGGGTTCGTAACTCAAATATTCATTTTTATATAGGGTGTGACAACAAGAAGCTTAATGTGATATATTGCAATATTATTATGTAAAAATAATATCAAGTTTTAGGGTTTATTCATTACCTACTTTCCAAAATAAAAAACACATTTTTTATTAATCGAACACCATTTTAACATTAATAAATAAAAAATAAAGAACTTTTTTAAAGTAAAACGAAAACGCATAATAAAAATAAAATTTTTAAATTTATTAAATAAATAAAAATTAAAAAATATATAGCTTACTTTTTCGAAAATTAAAAATTAGCATTAAGAAAGATTAGTTTCTCAGCTTTGTTTGCACTTTTTGCACTTGCATTTATTTCTACGGTTGATTAATATTAACCCGGCTTTGGAAAACAGTCTTGCACATGGCTTGGCGGTGCCCGCCATCCTTCACGTCTAAGCAATATAAATATCATATCAGCTTAAATCACTCTTTTCCTTCACATATTATTTTTAAATAATATTCCATAGGTATATAATATTTAGATCGGCGCCATCAGCGATTAGCCAATGCGTGTCGTGTCGATGCCGATTGCAGTATTCGCTTCAATCACTGATCACCGTATTTGCAAAAAGTAAATCACCGGTAGCGCCAGTGATTTTCCATTTACCGGTGAAATATCGCGGTTATTAATATATCGCCCAACACTATTTCACTAGTAATGACCGGACCGTGAACGTACCGTGAGTGGGGCGCCTAATATGAACAATGAGAATAGTCCTTTTTAAATTTTATGTTAGAATGTTTGAATAAACCGTGAGCTGAGCCTCTTAAAACACCAGGTTTTGCATCCAGTTGCTTTAATAAAGAGATTGAAAAATAGGTACATTTTAAATGCACAATTTGCAAAAATTTTTCACGTCCAAAACAACATGTAAAACTTGTTAAAGGTTTAAAATAACGAATAATTTGATGCATTTCGTGCTTCTGTGACATTTAATTTAACTTAATACTGAAACACTTTTAATAGGCCTATATAGCAAACAGAAGACAGGCTAACAAAAATATATTGTTTAAAAATGTTTTTAAAACTTTTAAACTCTTATTTAGGAGTAAAAGAGCTTATAAATGACTTACTAGTAGTTTAAATAGTATATTAATATTATAGATTAGGGATTACCAACTGGCAGACCGTGGTGCGGATCTGAACCGCCACCCTAGTTTGTGCGGACTTTGTTAATTTAAGTACGCAATTTATTTTTTCCGCGCTGTCTTTGCTAAAGTCGACTCACCAACAAATTGGTGCGAAGCGCAAGATCGTCAGTCATCGCGGTGTGAGGCGAGTGGCGGCGACTGCGACTAGTGGGGGAAGAGTGGTGTGTACTATCCCCCACTAGGCGCACTCGCCTCCGCTTCCGGCTCGAAGGTATTTTTTCCGGACCACGACGGTCATGTTATTTGAAAAAAAAGACCCCCAATGAAAGAAGTTGGTGACCCCTGTTATAGACATTAGGTTTTGTCTTTTTAAAAGTATTTGGCTTTAAGTAGACATAGATATAAGAGTTTATAGAAAAGTTGACATACTTACTATTCCTTTGTTTGTTGCATCACTTTTTATTCTACAATGAAATAGATAATTTTTTTTGAAACACTGATGATATAGGTAAAATATGATAACCTATAGTGATATATGAGCCACCAAAATATATCGGTATCAATAAGTCACTACCTAACATTGGAATGGATTTTTTTAAAATTATTTTATTAAAACAAACTTCTGTAAAATTGTTTTTGCAGCTAAAAGGCTTGCACTGATAGAAAAAGATTCCTAAAATTTAATGCAATGCTAAAGAGATGACAGATATATATTTTTAGTTCATAAGTATCTAAAAGCAATCAAATCTTACTTATAATATTCATTAGTTTTTAATTTTATTCTTAATTTACAAGTAGTACATATTCATATTTATAGTAAAGTTTTTTTTAATGTCTTTCTAAAAGGGATAAATATTAGATAAGATCTAGTTCTAGAGGGGAGGGGTATAAAGATAAGGGATTGATCTTTCTATTTACGAGCTACCAGAAATTTGATGAAGTAGAGTTATTTATTTAATAGATAAAACTAAATTAAGAAAAATGTATGCAGATATGATTTTGTTTTATTTTAATACACTTTGTTGTCTTTTTAATTTACTATTTTTTAAATTAAATAATATGTTTAAAAATAAATTTATTTATTATCTGTATTTTTTTACTTTTTCCGGTGGCATATTTTTTTATAAAATCATAATTTTAAAATGCTAGAAATTTTAATTACGATAAAGTAAAATTTTTGAAAACAACATAAAAAATACATTCTATTTTTCTATAAATTCTTTTTTAAGTAACTGAAATACTGATTATAACAAAAATATAATCCTAAAAACCTTTGTATTACCTAGTCAATTTGAATTTTATAACAACTATCAGCTAAGACAAAAAATATTACATTTGTTGTAATTTAACTAATGGAATTAAAATATGGTATTATGTACAAATTTATATACATGAACTTTATATAACAATATTTTTGAACTGTAGATATATAATATATAATAATGCTAGTCAATTCCCTAAAAATTATTTTATTAAAGTAAAAAATATACATATTTTTGACCGTTATTTTAAAAAGGATATTACTTATGGTCCGTGAGCCAGCCAGGGCCGTATTATCCATTAGGCTGACTAGGCTACAGCCTAGGGCGCCAGACAGGGAGTCATAGGCGCTAGATGGTGAAATTATACAGGGTACTCCAAAGAAAAGATTCATATTAAACTTGTGTTTTTTAAATAGAATGTCCTTTATATTAGTTCAGTTTTTTATTTTAAAAATAAAAATTCCGTAAATTTTATTAGCGATACCTATACCAAAAATTTGAGATTTATATTTAAGATCTTAAAAAAAAATTAACAAAATTAAAATTTTAATATATCTTACCTTACTTACGCCTGACTGTGTATATTATGTTGGATTGCTAGAATGTTAACTGTACCATCACCTAAATTTAATTTTTCTACTAAAAATTATAAAGGGGGTCCAGAAAGTAATATAATTGTTAATATTAGGTATTGGACACCCTGTATAATTTCTTGTATAAAATTTAATTGTAGGTGATAAAACACACTTAATTTTCTAGCAATCTAACATAATATAACAAGTCAAACGTAAGTAAGATAAAATATATTAAAATTTTGTTTGTCATGGTGTTTTTTTTAAACTCAAATACCTTAAAAACCTTTCAGTTTTGGTATAGAAATCCCTGTTAAAACCTACATTATTTTTACTCCTACAATCCGAAAATAAACGGGGTGTTCTGATTATAAAAGCACAAGTTTTATATTATTTTTTCTCTGAAGCACCCTGTACAATTCCAGCATCGGAGACGCAGCTGACGCTCACAACGATGCATGTACAACCCTCTTAAAGCATTTTACCAGTTATGGACTAAGTGGAAATAACTGACCGAATTTTGCATCTGGTTCACGGTCTATTGTCATTTTTTGTTTCATTTTAAAAAGTCTTAAAACTTTTATAGAAAAATGCATTTGATTTGATAGTTAAAAGATAATATTTCCCAGACGGGTTTTGCCCTTTTTAACAATTGTGCCAAAAATATGTTTATTTCTTTAAATATTCTATATTTAAAAACACTTAGTAAGATCACTTGAATACGCTATACAGCTACATCGGTATCTTTTATACGCTACTAGAGTAAAATTAGCTAAAAACGTTTAGCACAAACATTGAAATTCTGATTGTCAAATGTCTTGTGCTATATCAGCAATCCGCTATATGTAATATACTTACAAACATACAGAGCCCTGGACAGAACGAGGGACTCTGTATAACGACACTTTATTTTTAATTATAGTAACGAAAAAATTATTATTTAAAAATTATTTATTTTCCTTAAAATCCGTAAGTTAATTGAATATGAATGAAAAAAAATTAATATATAAATGATTTTTAAATTTGTATGTCAATGACTGCACCTACTTAACAGAACAAATAGTAAATATACGTGAAGAAAATTTAAAAGATGTTTTAAAAACTATAATATTTAATACTATGTAACGACTATTTACACAAGTTTTAACTTTTTATTGCAAACATCAAATCTTAAAATGTAATAAAGCCACATTATGCGCAGTCTTAACCTACTAAATGTGCGGTACTTGCCTACTAATTAAAAACCTATCGCAAACTCAACATACGATTTACATCACTTTTTTATTACTTTTATAATTTATAAATAAGAACACGCCATCGTCATAGTCACTTTTCCGATTTTCATAATATATTTTTGTATTCTTTAACAAATCTTTTCAATAATTTTACCTTAATTTTATTTTTAAACCTATCCAAAATGTTGCTAATTTTAGGATTCACATAAACTTAAAGAAAAACCTAAGGCGATTTTTTTATTGTCAAGGGTTCAAAAGACTTTTTAAAGCGTATTTTAAAATCGTCGTAAAAAATGTAGTAAAAAACCGATGTTTTTGAACCTATGTATCAGCTAATAATTTTTAACCTCAATTTTCCTTTTGCTTGGCCCAGCTCGCGAGTTACTTTATTTTTTAATTATTTAGTTATTTTTCCTTTCTTCATTTATTTTATGAATAATCTTTTTCGTATTTGTAACATCCACAACCACAACAGCCGCCAGATTACTTAATATCTGTCTCTTTTTAGGGGATCTCACTTCTTTGCAGCGTTCTCCGACCTGTTTGCAAAAAGGGTTGAACACGCGACGTCGATGACGTCATCATTTGCCAAAAAATGTAATGATTTTAAACCGTTGACAACCGTTGACAATAAAAACTCGGCTTTAGACACTAATAGTGAAATCCCTTTGAAAACGTTACACACTGAAACTACTACGACCAATCAGCATGCACCAGTATCAAACTTTTCCCAATGGTTTTTGCTATAAAAGGGTTAAGGCCTTGGACATTTTAACCAGCGTAAGCGTCGAGCGGCTGATTTAAAAAAACAAGTTCTTTTATTGTTGCATAAAGATCAAGGACAGCGCTGTCACATTTTCCGCTCTACGCTGGCCGCTTACACTTACGCTTAGTATCGTGTCTGAGGCCTTTAAGTTAATTATAACTATAACACATTTAAATTTAATCTTTCAACCTATAAATCATTATTACAAAATTGTCGACGAGTTAGGCCTCAGACACGATACTAAGCGTCAGCGGCCAGCGTTGAGGCGGAAAGTTATTTTATTCTCGCATGCGAAAATAAAAGAACTTGTTTATTTAAATCACCCGGTCGACGCTTACGCGTGCCCGAGGCCTTAGATGTACATATATGAGTCATTTGCCAATGGTAATATTAGCTTAAAACATAATTTTATAGTTAGTAAGTTAAACTTGCGATAGATTAAAATCATAATGAAATACGACTAAAATCTTTATCACAATATATAGACAGAAGTCATTATTTGGCATTTATATACTGGCTTACTTTTAGCCTAAAACAAAATGTGAAAAAGAATAACATTTAATTATTTCTTATTGACATTTTACCACAAAACGTTTTTACGGTTTTAAAAGTATCTTGCCTTAATTTTTTTTTTTGCTGCAATTTTTTTATTGGGACACGAGCACTTTTTGATTTTGAAAATTACTGCTTTTTTTAAACAGTAAAATGTGCGACATTGTTTTTGAGTTACTAGTAGTCCAGAAGGACTTCTTAAACTTTTGAAACTGTCAATAACGTTCAAAAAGACGAATTTATTTTTTTATATAAAAATATGTAGTAAAATTTTGTTAATTTATGTGTATTTGTTACATACGTAAGTACCCAATGACTGTTCGTTCCAAAATGATGATAACGCGTTTTAAAAAGAAGATGATTTAGAAAATATTGTCAATTTTATGGTTAGTCCTTCCTTAAGCATTATAACGCAAAATCCAGAGATTGCCGAGAAAACTAATTGTAAATCCGTGATCAGCGCCCCAAAAACAGTCGCATACAAAAAACCTTACAATTGACATGATGTGGGTTAAATTATCTACCCTTCTATCTATTTTACCTATAAGTAAATTAAATTTTAGTAAGATTTAAAAAAAAGATAAAGTTAACCTTTAAATAATAAAAAAATTGCATGAAAAATTATAAATAAGAAAACTTTTAAACTGTAAAAATTTATAGGGATTTTATACATAATTAATTAACTTTGCAACAGCAGTTGGTTTAAATGCCTAAATTTTATTAATTTTTTGTTTTTAATTTGTCCTTATTTTGCGCTACATACGCGCTTTTACGATTGGTAAAGATCCCTTATTTCCTAACTTGTAGTAAAGTAAAAATAGACATTGGTTTTATAGCCGGATTTTTTTAATAGAACATTTTTATATTTATTAAAAAGTCAAGCTAGATTGTACTTTAACTATAAATTGTTAATCTTTTAGAAACTTTAGGTTTACATAAAGTCAAATTTAAAATAAGTCAATTGTTAGTTTTGCAACTTTCCTACAAAATTATATCGCTAAAAAGTAGGTCCTTAATAACCTAAAAACCTTATTTCGTAAAACAAAAAAAAAATAGCTAAGAAGAAATGGAAGGACATATTTAGGACATATTCATAAAATTTAGGCAGTGACATTATTAAATAGATTCATCATTTATCAGAATACCTATCTTACAAAGTACGTTAAAAATCTGTACTATAACCAATTTTCTGGGCCTCGCACAATCTAAATGAGTCTTGACCCCAATAACTGCAACGACGTCACATCGGTTCAGGCTTAATGCCTTGGTCCTTATGCTAATCGCCTCCTCCCAAGGTCAAGGCCTGGACAATCCGGGGATCAGCCTTGGATCCTTCTCGAAATTCTTCAAGAGTTAGTTTGTCGTCATGATTTTTGTCCATTTGATCGAATATTTTGTCTACGCGTTTCTGCGGTGTATTTTCATCTTCAGACGGTTGCTGACCCTTAAAAAAAGACGATCTCAATATAATATAAGACAAATAAAAATGACTTCCTAATTTCAATATACAGGGTGTTTTTAAACAAATGCGAAAAATTTTAGGAGGTGAGTTTCCACCAAAAAATAAGAAAAAAACTTTATACGAACATACATATGTCTTAAACGTCTTAGTTTTTAAACTACGCGGTGTTAAATTTAAAAAACTATGTTTATTTAGATATTTTTAACAAATTTGATAGATGCACCCTTTAAACCAGAAGCCATTTTTTGGCACACAAGAAAAAAAAATTACCAGTGGCGTCCATGAGGAGTTTAAAGTAAATATTTTTTAAGAAAAAAATAGTACCCCAAAAAAGAACGCCACTGCACTTTTCTAAAATATATATTTTTATATCCCCATTTAGTTTAGAACAAATATGATTAATCGACTTTTTTTTGTTTAATGTACGGTTTTGCGTAAATTAATAGAAACCATTTTTGGGCATGGTCAGTTTGTATTCTTAATATAAAATTCTATAATAAAAATTACCCTTCGGTATTTATTCTTTAATTAGGTAGGAACTCGACCATGCCGAAAAATGGTTTCCTGTTTATTTACGCGAAAAAGTCTGGAAATCAAATTTGTTCTAAATTAAACGGGGATTTAAAAAAAAAAATCATTTTAGGAAAATGTAGTGCATTTTTTTTCAAAAATATTTACCTTTAACCTCTCATGGATGTCACAAAAAACACATCAATGGTCTAGTTCACACATTTTGTAAGTGCAAAAATTAATATTTAAGTTATATGAATTTTAAAGTTTAAAATTTGCCATAATTCTGGTCTAAAAGTATCTAAAACGATTGGAAAGTGGAGCTGGCATTTTTAGGCTTAAATATTTTACTTGCTACGTGTGTGCACAGAAAAGTTCTTGTACATTGTAAGTATGTGTAATATGTATGTAAGTGTATAAAAGTCACTTTTGCTGAAAAATGCACTTACAATATTTGAGAACTAGATCGCCGACATTCTTTGGTCACATTTTTCGTGTATTGGCTTGGAAAAATTAGTTGTAATAAAAATAAAAAAAAACCTTTGTTTCATGACTTAATAATATGATGTGTCGTTTGCAAAATTTTACCAAAATCGCTTCATAACTAATTGTGTCCACCAACTTAAAAATTGAGTTTTGAGATAAACACGTTTAAAGTTTTTAAAGCATTACACTGACTTGGCGGATGGACGGAACCTTTGAAGGGTCTATGTTTTGGAATTTTACTTAGATTAATTTGAAATTTGATGAAAAACTGATATCTTCTTCGGCGAATCATGCGGATACGTTTATGGATCAAAGCGGGCAGTAGTCAATTCATCAGTTCCTTGCCTATGTTTCTAGTACTTGCTTATAAAATATTGTTTTTAGTTCATACTTAATAAGCATAATTAAGTTAGTTAGATTTTTATACTATTGAATTTCTGAGCAGACTCAAATTATCTGATTTGTTTCTCAAAAAAAAAAAAAAAAATAAATCCTTCGTACGTGTGAACACAAAATTTAAATGTTTATTTTTTTATTTTAGACTTTACTCACCTGGTTTTTATTGTCTTTATAACGCTCCTACCGCTAAAATCTTTATGTTACGTGACACCCAAAATAATTTACCCCAAACGCTTTAAGTAACCACAGCAAACGCTAAACAAACTAGTAATTTCTTGCTGTTTGGTTTTACTCAACAAAGTTTAATTGCATAACATCGGTTATCCAGGCGTATACACTGCATATTATAAGTTTCAAGCTAGTAATTAAAGTGCCGCTGTTGGATGAAATCTAAATACGGAAAACTTTTTAACTAAAATAAATTGTCATTTTACATAACCTAAATTAAAGCTACACATTTTGTTACGGCCAATGTAATATTAAACACAAACCTTTAGTAGCCAACTTGCAGAACAAAGGTTTTTAATTAACAAAAAATATATTTGTTTGTATATTTTTGGGATTATTATTAATTCGTTGGGCTTCCGCCATTTTAGTTATAATATGTGGTACTAAGCGCATCCACCATTTGTGATACAATACGTCGCTTTAGAGCAGAACTAGTATAAGTGCAAAATAGGCCATTTTAACTTTTAAGAAGAATTAGTGAAATTAGCTCGTCTGATTTTAACTCATTTTATTGCTCTATAGCGTTAAATCTTTCTGGTCAGATCATACACAAACATGACGCTCTCTATTTTCTGAACGGTGTCTCAGTGCGGGAGACCTTTTATCTTTTTCCTACAAATATGGAAGAAATTATGAATATTTCTTACGAAAATCAAAAATAAAAATGCATCTGGTTGGGATCATATTTCAATTAAATTTTTTTACAACTTTCAGTTTCGGCGTTGAAAGCTTTAGTGAATGCGCTAAATTGGTCATTTTCTATAGGAACATTTCCATTATTTTTAAAATCAAATCAAAAGTCAACGGTGATTCCTCTTTTCAAGGGAGGAGACACTGAGAATGCCTCCTGTTTTTGGCCAATTTCTTTGCTTCTAACCCTTGCTAAAATTATAGAAAAACTGGTGAAGAGGCGTATGATAAGTTTTCCGACTAGGCATCGATTGCTTGCGCTTGTTTAGTTTGGCTTTCTGGAGGAAATAAATACTTTCAATGCAATGTTTTGTTTTCTTAGGAGTCTGTACCTGAGTCTTAATGATGGAGAGGTTGCGTCGGCGGTATTCCGTGATCTCACTAAAGCATTCGACTGTGTGGATCACAGGGTGTTGCTGAGCAAGCTTGAAATCTACGGATTTAGGGGAAAATCTTTGGACTGGTTTTCATCTTATCTTTCGGACCGTTATCAGAGTGTGTTGTTCAATAATCGTCAATCTGAACTTTTAAATATATCGTCAGGAGTTCCGCAGGGATCTGTGTTGGGTCCTCTGTTGTTCTTAATTTATATTAACGATCTTGCTAGATTACCTATTGCGGGTGAGTTTACAATGTTTGCTGACGATACAACCATTCTGAGGCATGGCCTTGATGCAAGTGGAATGAAACGGAGCATCGAAGCCGATTTAATTAAGATTAGGGAATGGTGTAATGCCAATTTTCTAACTCTTAATGTATCTAAGACCAATATGATCAGTTCGGGTGCGAACTTGACGATGTACATCTTGAGAACAACCCAATCAGTAATCCGACAGCAAATACATTCTTGGGTCACACATTGATAGAAAATTGAAGTTGAACAACACACACATATCGGAACTCAGTAAAAAGGTTTCTGGAGGTTGCTACGCTGTTAGAATCGTTTCTCAAGAGTTGAATAGTGGGGTGGCTCGGAATGTGTATAATGCCCTAGTTGAGTCACATCTTTGGTATGGTATATGTTTCTGGGGAGCATGCGCCGATTACCAGTTAAATGGTCTTTTTATGTTGCAGAAGAGAGCATTGAGCTTTATGTGTAAGGCTGGGCATCGGGAATCTTGCAGACCTCTTTTTTGGTCAAAAAATCTTAACTTTACCATGTATTTTCATTCTGGAAACAGTGTATTTGGTCCAAAAGAAATATAGGGATAAAATTTCTGCGGAATCTGTTTATCCCACTTGTAATAGTCGAGTGGCTTCTCTTCCCATACCCGCCTCAACATTGGTAAAGAGATCTATCGTTTATAATGGCAAAAAATTGTTTAACCACCTTCCATCAGGTGTTCACCAAATAACTTGTAAAAAAGATTAAGAAGGGAGGTGAACAGAGGCGCACTTACAGCCTTGCCGCCCGTAGGCTATTTTATTTTTGCCGCCCCCAGCCTTGCCGCCCGTAGGCTATTTTATTTTCGCCGCCCATTTCCTCATCTTTTTCCGTCTGAAAAAGTTTAAAAAGCAAAAAAAAAAGGTCCTCACTTCCCTTTCTTTCGATTGTAGGCACAAAGAATAAAATAAAAAAAAAGGTCCTCACTTCCATTTATTTGCCGCCCCCCAAAATCCGCCGCCCTAGGCTTCAGCCTACTCAGCCTATTGACAAAGGCGCCACTGGAGGTGAAGGGTCTGTATATTGCTGGAGCCTACTATTCGCAAAATGAATTGTTGAATGATCGGTTTGTGTGAGGCTTGCTTATTTTAATTTATTTTTGGTGTTTATTTTAATTTTATATTTTTTTCATTATCAATGTTGAACATTTTATATTATTTTATATTAGTTTAATTTGTAACTTGGTCTCTATCTCTTCTCTGTTTTCCCTTTAAGTTTGTTGTATGTTTTGTTTTGTTGTTTTAACGATTTGTCGGTGTATAAATATTTTTGAAAGTGGTGTGAAAAGGGAGAAAAATGGCTATTTTTGACATATTTATTATTTTTACTAGCGCGACCTGACCATAAAAACTATTTTTTAGTTTTAAGATGCTTTGTTTTAGAGAATTGTATTATACTTTTTTTCGCCCTTTCGGGGTCATCCCACCCAGGTCCGACGACTGCCCTCCTAGGTGGTGCACTGCAGCCTGAAGGCTTATTGTACCTTGACCCCTACTCCTTCCCATTCACACACCATTCATTCCATAACTTGGATGGTTGTTGCTCGGTCCGTTCGTTCACCCCCGAGCAGAACACCGCGTGCCGTTGCCCAAAACACCGCCGGTCACCCATCCAGTTATGGGCGCGCACTTCACTGCTTAACTCCGGAGATCGACGCTGCCGATGCAACCGGAGCAGCCACAAGCGCGTTTTATACTTAAAACAATAAAGCTTTTTTGAAGTTGAAGTGAAAAAAAGTACAGGTAATATTCTGTATATCAAAACTAATAAGGCACCAGTTTAAAAGTTGCAAGGTATAAACGATTGGTAATAACTACGCAGTTTACACCTAATATTTTTACTAAATTAAACATTTTTTTATTAATACTTAAAGAGAAAAATTGAACTTCCATACCATTGCATAGTTTAAAAAAAATACCAGTGGCGTTCGAACAGTATTTGCATATTTTTTTTTTGAGGAAAAAATAGTACGCCACTGCTTTTTTTTCGAACCTATATTATTTCTAAAATACTCATTTACTTTAAAGTTATTTGGTCTCCTAATATTTTTTCGTACGACGAACCTTTCTCGTTTAAAAACATTTTTTGATTAATCGCTCAAATCTGATATGGTGTTTCGTACATATGTAAAATTCGTTTTTGTCTAATTTGTATTAAAATAGGGTAAATACTTACAAAGTATTTGAAACTATTTTAATACAAATTAACAATTGCTACAAGACCCAAATGATTCAATGTATAATACCTGCAACACAGAAAATGTAACATATTTTTCGGTGGTATTGTAACAACATTTTATATATTTTTTATTGTATCAAAAGACATACTGGCAACAAAATAAAAAGAAAAATAATAAATTTAAGATTTCTCCAGGAAGGTTTTACTTCAGCAGTTTTACTATATTTCCTTTATAAAATAGATGCTTGAAACTGTCTGCAACTGAAATTTTAAACTACATTTCACTCACATATGTGCCCATAAAGTGGGGCAACTAAAAGAGAGAGTCTAAAGTAGCTAAAATAACGATTGCGTCAATATCTCCAGCTAAAGAAAATATTAACTGTCTCGCGCTGTGGTCTACTTTCGTCGTGTTCTTTGAAACCGCTGCTATTTTAGCATTTTTGGAACAATTTATATAATATTTTTTCCTAAAAAGCTAACCCAAAGTTTACTTTATATTTTTTAATTGTTTAATTACTTTTTTATTACTTATTTCATTGTATAAGGATGTTATATGCATTTTAAAAATATAAATCAATGTAATCTATTAAACGTGAATTTACTTACAGTGTCCGTCAGATATATGGACAATAATACAACTGCCAAAATTGAATTATCTTCATTTATTTACCGGGGAGATACAAAAATGTAAAAATGGTTTAAGAATAAAGTACCCTTATTTCTCAGAATACATCCAAATATCATTTAAAAAAAAGTATCCTAAATTAAAAGTAGGTGTCAAATATGAAGTCACGGCCATCTATCTCAAAACCCATTTTTTATTTTTGCTATTTTTATTGCGCTACCCTGTATTTGAATGAAAATGATGTACTTTAATGTCAACCTTCTATCGGATATAATAGGTAAATAATGTAAAATTTCAGTTTCAATTAACAACAAACCAGAAAATAACTTAATATAAAAATAAGTTCTAGAAAATACTCATATTTTTGCGTCCAAATAAAAAAAAACGTAATAAAATTTTAAAAAATGTATTAACAACTAACCGGAACATTAAAATAACGTAATTAAAGCCTTTACTTAAAATTATTTTAAGTATTTTTTTCATTTTTTTAAACTTAACTACGCATTCTTCTATTTGGATGCAAAAATATGACTCTTTTCTAGAACTTATTTTTGTTAGGATATTTTCTGGTTTGTTGTTTATTAAAACAAAAGTTTTACATTACATACCTTTTATACCCGATAGAAGGTTGACATTAAAGTGCATCGTTTTCATTCGAATACAGGGTAGCACAAAAATAATGGCAAAAATAACAATAAAATGGTTTTTGAGATAGGTGGCTGTGAATTCATATTTGACACCTACTTTTAATTTGAAATACTTTTTTAAATAATATTTGGATGTATTCTGAAAAATAAAAGTACTTTACTCATGAACCATTTTCATATTTTTGTATCTCCCCGGTATACAAATGAAGATATTTCAATTTTGGCAGCTGTATTTTGAGTTTTGGAGGGAGAATAATTTTTTTGTGAAACGTGTAATAAAAAAACTCCATTTGCGTCGATATAACTGACGGACACTGCATATTTGTGGTATATCCTCAGGGATAAAAAGTATAAATATGCATTTATTAAATGCATAATTATTGTATTGTTTTAACTAATAACTATGTGCAAATGAAGGGCAAACATTTAAATAATACATTATTTACGAGATCAAAGGCATTTGTGCTTTTAATTTAAAAAAATAAGTAAAAATTTTTTCTATTGATATGCGTCGTTTGGATTTTTGTTCTCTAGTGGAAGCAATAAACAATAATATTAACAATATTGATTCTCTTCTTAATCAGTAAAGATTTCTTTTCAAATGAAGACCCAGTTTGTTAAATTCTGTTAGGGCAAATCATAATTATAGGTATTTTACCCAGCCTCTCTTCCCTTCTCTACAGCCTTTCTTTACGTCCTTCAAAGAAATGTAATAAAGCATTTGACACTGTTGATCATCAAATTATGTTACAAATTTTATATAATATTGGAAAACATTTATGATTGGTTTTAAAATTATTTAAATAATAGACAGCAATAGGTAAAAATTGAAAATAGTAGAAGAAAAAACATTGTTAGTGGTGTTCCGCAGGGATCAATTTTAGGACCTATTTTGTTTCTTGTGTATTTTAACTCTATATCTTACTTAAACTTACGCGAAAAACCTAAATCATTTGCTAATGATACTACAATAATTTATTTTGCTGATAGGGTTTCTGAGATTTTAACAAACATTCAAGATAATTTAGCAAGAATACAGAAATGGCTTTATTCTTTTAAATTCACTCTTTGTTTTTAAAAATCCGTCTTTATGATAATTTCAAAAAGAAAATAAATACTATTTTGGCTCCAATCATATTTATTGGCAATAAAATAAACCACTTAAAGTCAGGTAAATTTTTAGGATTATATGTGAATAAAAATTTTAGTTGGAAAAAACCAGTTAAACATTTTAGAAATAGTACGAGTATATTTCCATTGATTGGAATTTTATATAAAGCACGTTACTACATTCCATTAGTTTATTTTAAAAAATATTTATTTCGCATTAATTTATTCAAAGCATTAATATTTAATTTCACTTTGGGAAGCTGCTAGTTTAACAGTATTAAAACCTTTTAAAAACTGCAAAATAAAGCTATTTAATGTATTAATAAATTATTATTTTTGGAACCAAGAATAAATTTATATAAAACAAAGGGTTTCTTGAATTTAGAAAGGTGAGGTAAATTAAAAATTAATACAGTTATTCAGGCCATTCTTAATAAAGAAAAACATTCAAATATCAAAATAACAGTAACTGAATGAAATAAATTGTCAAGTTACCAGACAAATAGATTTTTTACAAACATTTCAAATTAAAACTAATTTCGGTAAAAGTCTGAAATTCTAATACATAATCGTTTACCTAAAAAAAATTTAAAACAGTAAAAATATTACTATTTTTAAAAAGTTACTAAACTAAATTTTCTGGAAAAATAATCATAAAATTAACATTATTTTAATTATATATTATTTTATTTTGAATTTTCGAAGTCTTTTAAGAATATTGTTAAATATTATTGTTAATTAATTGTAAATATGTCTTATATATTATTTTCTGTTATAAACTTTAATTTTTTGGGATACAGGGTATTAACACTTTCAAAAAACAAAAAAATGTAACCGGTCAAAAATTTATGCCTAATATAAACTTTTAATTGTTTACATTCGCCAGAATTTCTGTCTAATATAAATATCATGCAATAAATGTCAGATGTAAACGTACCTTAAAGAAAGCACAATCATTATACACACATTTACACAGTCAGTGGCATACCGTTTTTTTGTTAAAAATATTCCTTCAGTTGCGTTTTAAGACACCACTTCGCTTATTAAATGTGATTTAGTTAGTGATAAAAAACCCCATTGATGCCATTAATAATTATGTCAAATTAAAACAAAATTGCTTAAAGGATAGTTGATTTTTTTTTAAATTTTAACACTCCGTATCTTAAAAGTTAGAACGTTTAGGACATATTATTATGTCCATAAGAAGTTTTTGCTTTAAAAAAGTCCAAGAATCATCCTCTTAAATATTAGCATGTCTTTCAGAAACACCCTGTATAAATCAATTCTGAGTGTGTTCGTCCGGTGTAGCTAAACATCTGTATATTTATAATTTTTTATTGTCTGCTATACAAGTAACCATAAAATTATTGTTTTTTAATCATAATAGTTGTTTACCTTTCTTTGTCACTAAGTATTACAAAAGCTTAATTCATAGGTATTTAACTTGACCTTTAAATCTCAAAGTTTCAGAGAAACAAACGGTTGCATTTCCGAGGGAAATTGTTGCCAAAACTGTTTGGCATCCAAATGAATTGATTACAGAAGTAAATGGCCACCGGACAGGTTGTAATGCAGCGTTTCTACGCTTCTAAAAGATTTATGACCCTCAATGTTTGTGGAGCGAGAGCATGGTTTTTGCATTGGCGTATAAAAATCCTAATGTACTTATTGTGTAAACGTTGTTTTGCGTACATTGTTTATGCGTAGCGTAGGCAAAAACAGGCGTAAGGGAAGTCGTATCTGCGAGGTCCCTTTTATCGATATAGGAAGCCAGAAAAAGTTGAGGACCAAAAAAAAGGCCATAGATTTTTAAAACTTTTTAGCCTTTGTGGATTGTCCAAAGATAAAATAAATATATATATATATATATATATATATATATATATATATATATATATGTATATATATATATATATATATATATATATATATATATATATATATATATATATATATATATATAGTACGTTAGTATTTAGGCTTTCAGCCTTTGTGGATTGTCCAAAGATAAAATAAAATATATATATATATATATATATATATATATATATATATATATATATATATATATATATATATATATATATATATATATATATTTATTTTATCTTTGGACAATCCACAAAGGCTGAAAGCCTAAATACTAACGTACTGTGGGTGTCTTAAGCAGGGTAAGAGGAAGTTTGTTAACACGAGACTTAAAAACTTGAAGATTTGGGGGAAGGAAAGACCTCCGCTGGCAGTAGGTTCCACAGTCTAGAAACTCTAGGGATAAAAGAACGAACGAAATGGGAAGTTCGGGGCCTGTCCAATTGAACTGTATAGGGATGCATACGCGCGACACCACGAGTTTCTCTGTTGGAAGCTGCAAGAGGGGGGACTATACTGGATAATTCATCGGAGCAGAAGCCGTAAAAGTCTCTATAGAAGAGCGATAGATCTCCCACAGCTCGACGATGGGCAACAGAAGGAAGTCTTTGAGTCAGTAAAGGATCATTAATAAGACGAACAGTCCTTCTTTGAATGGCATCAAGAATGCTGAGGGTTGTAGGGGATGCCATTCCCCAGACATGAAAACAATATTCCAGAGAGGGTCGAATTTGGGACACATATAAAGTGTATAAATTGGAAGGAGAAAAATACTTTTTGGCTCGGAAAAGAAATCCAAGCTTTTTGAAGCCGCGGTGGCTATAGATACAATGTGTTTATGCCAGTTCAGGTTATTCTCAAATGTGACGCCCACAAGGTTAAATGTATCCCCGCTCTTTTGGTATTAGTTGTGACATTCCACATTCAGTTAACACGAAAACCAAATGGCGAATTTTTCATTAAAGGGAAACTTTGTTATTTCAAAAAATAATAAATATATTGATCTCTTAAAAAATGACTGCATGCATGCAAAACTAATATTTGACAATACATTTTTTCTACATAAAAAGTTACAAAAATAAAACGGCGTTAAATTTATTACGTTATTTTTAAAATAGTATGTGCAGTAAAACTATTTACTTAAAAGAAAAACTTTTCTGAATATTGTGAATAACCTAGAGTCGTACTCTTATTTTTCACGCAGTCTATTTTTTAAAGATAAATAAATCCGTTATTTTTGAAAATAAATATAGCTTATATGGAACATTTTTTAAAAGGAGAAAGATTAAGTTTAAAGAATATAGATAAATATGCATGGTGTTCCATTTAAAATAAAAAAGTTGCCCCATATCAAAAATTCGGCCATTTTGTTTTTGTGTTATCTAAATGTCAAAACTAAAATGACAGGCATATAATAAAAACTTTCAAAAATCTTGGGCTTGCTGCAAAAATCGTCACTTGATAAAATTGTTTGTTCGAAAGTTATTTGCGTTTAAATTGGGTCAAAATATAGTCGGACACCCTAACATTTGTAATAATAGGATTTTTATTATCTAATATGTATCCGCCATATTGTAATAATATTATGCAAAACCCTAACTTATAAAAAGCCATATTTTCACTTATTTCAAATTTTTCAGTTACAGTCCATCTTTCGTCAACCGCTTTGCAGTGACTTCCAAAAAAGAAGGAAAGAGATGTAAGATTTAAAAAGTACCACTCTTAAATATTAAAAATAATTGCCAAAGAATGCTAAGTTATCTTTAACTAAATAATATATAAATCGTAAGTCATATACAAACATGTTGTGATAAATTGTAAAAAGTGGTAAATCATACTTAATTGAATAATAAAATACACCTCCAAGTGTTTAACGGTTAAAATGGTATAATTTAATATTAAAAATATACAGAATTGGCCTATTTTAGTAGTTTTTGGGCTAAAACATTTAAACTGTTTTTACCAAGTTAATATATTTTTAATTCAAACATTTTCTTTCTTGTAACAAACAAATATAGTGTAATTTTTGCACTCCTACTATTATAAAATACCAGTAAAAATATATTTTGTAAACTTACCACCATTTGATATATCGCATCTACTATGTTGTACATTTCGTCCCTTGTAATAAAACCATCATTATCAACATCGTAAAGTCGGAATGCCCCTGAAATAGATAAAGGAAATTGTAAAATATAAAAGGTATCTTTACAATGCAATTAAATTTTAAGAAGCTCTAGATCCTAAATCTTTGGCCTAATCGATTTCATGTTATTGCGCTTAACACTACAATGCGAGTTATCATTTATTTAGTCCATAAAAATATTTTTGTTTAATAGATTCCTAAAAGTATAATG
The DNA here is from genome assembly GCA_014170235.1 of Listronotus bonariensis. Classification (NCBI taxonomy): domain Eukaryota; kingdom Metazoa; phylum Arthropoda; class Insecta; order Coleoptera; family Curculionidae; genus Listronotus; species Listronotus bonariensis. Next base: position 40,656 of record JACEGR010002745.1, read on the forward strand.
TTATTGTAATCATTAAATGCCGCGGTCGTTGCTGCACCGGTGGGATGGACACCGACGATTATCAAAGTTAAGCAATGTGGATCTCGGCTATAAGTCGGGGGTCTGACTTGTTCCGGATGGATCGAGCAACAACCATCCAAGTTATAGATTGAAGACGCGCGAGTAAGCGGTTTTTCGCAATGCGAAGGCTGCAAATTAATTTTTGCCGGTCCACTGGGTGTCGGTGTCACCACTTGTATTTAAGCATTAGGTTTTGAAAAAATCGCCCGCACGTAAATCGCCCGCTTGACGCTTTTCGATCTTCAGTTGGGCAGTACACTAAACCTCTAGGGCTGCATTGCGACACCTAGGGAGGTGGTAGTCAAAACTAGGTGGAAGACCCGAAAGGGTGTTTATTACCTTTTTTCAAGGTGAATGTCGATAAAATGGACAATGCTTATATAATAAGTATAATAACTTGCCTACTACTAAATTATTTGGATTAAGTATGATTTAAAGTCATGTGACTTTTATTTATAAATAAAAATATTACTAAGTAACCACACTTTCAGTTCTAACCTAAAAAAACGTTTAATTACCCAAAATAAAATTTATTGAGCGAAAAATTTTTATAAAATGTGCTTGATTATATTTCGATAATTTATCATAATGGTCGACACTATAAAACGTTTTTAATTTATGTTGACTTTGATTAGAAAGTTTTTAAAAAATGTTGCGTCTGTATTTATCAAATTATTAAAGCCAAATTTTTAGTGGCATTCAATTTTTGTTTTTACTTTTATTATTTTTATGGATGTACCATTAACCCCCTTTATTTAAAAAGTTTCTCCATATTGTAGATACCTACATTCTTAAAAGTTGTACCGGAATCTGCCATAACTGTTTGAGGTGGAGTAGTTGTAATTATCAAATATTACATATATATTTCTTTGTTAAGTGTCCAGAAAAAATACAAAAAAATATGGAATTTACTCTTATGTATCCTCTGTTACAGATAATTTAGCTTTTTAATGGTAAATCACTTGCAATTAAATTAAATCGATAATCATCAATTACTGGCGGGAAAGCCCATTTAGATTATCTTTTAAAGTGACCTGTATTGGCTTTTGAATTTAATTATTCCTGTGCTTCGAAAATAATTGCAAAAATTGCACTTCGCGATTAGTAGGCAAGCGGGAGTCATTTTAAGTTTTAATTTCCGTTTATTTCAGCGGCAAAATTATTGCTGCAATAAATCGGCACAGATTTATAAATAAACATTTAACTTTTTTAATTGGTTAAACATGAAACGGTTCAGTTTATAACGTATACATCTTTGGGATAAAAAATAATGCATAAATAAAATATTCTAGAGTGAGATTGACAAATAACAATTTTAATATCTGCTGGACGCCATCTTGTAAAAAAATAAATAAAAAAGGGGTTTTATGGCACACCATTTTATTGCTTAAAAAAAAGGCATTAAAAAATGCACTGACAAGACAGTTTTTATTTTTAAGGAGACATATTTTTGTGTCAAATCTTTTGGGGTTATCCCTTCCCCGCCAAAACAAACGTCAAAAAGCTTAAATGGGAAAGGGTGTCAAATGATAGCTTATCTTAAAGGGTTTTAAATTATCTTTTAAGTTTTTAAAATTGGTTTAGTAGTTTCCACGAAAACGTACTCTAAATATCTGGTGTCTTTAGCCACTAAACTTTTATTTGTTAAATATTAAATAAAAATTTGGTACGTAGGTACATATATCACTTAAGTGTAATATTGCACATAATGGACTTAGTTGTTTTTGTTACCGACTTCCGGTAGAGTTAAAATAATGGAACTATAGGAGGTAGTAGACAAATAAATTCCATTGACTTCACAACCACAGTATGACCACTTTGGTGTTAATTTACTAAAAATTAAATGGTAGAAATATTTAAAACTTTTCTCAGCTCAAATAGCTAAATTTAAAATTAAGTTTTATTTGTAAGTTTTTCTTAATGTATATATCTTTGGGTAAAAAAAAACAATTTCAAGATGTCAACTAGCTACAGTGACTATGCAATTATAGAGTTTAGTATTTGGGGTTATATAAGGATAAAATATTATACAGTATGTTTATGGATGGACTTTACAATTCTTAAATGGACTAAAAATTTAAATGTTCAAGAAAGTCGAATATGACAACTGCTTTTGCTATTCAAAAAAAAAAAAGATTAACCTTGAGACATTTGTTTTGTACAGGGGCTTCAAATCGCAAATCTAAAATTTCATATAAAATAAACAATTTTTTTGGGATCATATTTTATTTATGTTTTACATCGTTTTACCCTAATACACCTGGTTTTATTAAGAATTTGTTTAATTTCTTTAAAGGTGGAAGACAATGTTATGTTTTCAATACAACTAATTTCTTGGACTTCCATTGTCTTTATTTTTAACTGATACCTGACGTTTCGAATGGTATCCATATCCAACCGTTTTCTAGTGCTAATCACAGCATCTTCTTTAAATTATCACCTTTTTCAGTGATTTTCTTTATGAATAATTTTGTCCTCCGACCACTGTATGTAGTGCTGTTTTGACAATGCATGTTCGGCCTCTCCCGATCTCGATGTTTCACTTCGTTCCGTATGTTGTTGTGTTGGAGATAGATACCACTCGAAACGTTGTGTATCAGTTAATAACAATGGAAGTCCAAGAAAGTAGTATTATTGAAAATTTGTTTAATGTCAAAGTTTTATAAAAATATTTAAATACAAAAATGTAAAAACTAGATAAAAAAGGTGTAACACGTAAATAAATAAAAATATGATACTAAAAATATGAAATTAAAAAAAACTTCTTCATTTCATAAAAAAATCAGAAATGGGATCCTTATTCAATTCTAAAAACAATTTTTTTGACATTTTTGTGAATTATTAAAAATAAAAGCAGTTTTTTCTTAGTCTACTTTAACATTTTTTGCACTTTTAAGAGCCCCTGTACAAAACAAAACAGATTTTTTTAACGTAAATCTTGTTTTTTAGGAATCAAAAGCAGTTGCCATACACGACTTTCTAAAACATTTAAATTATATTATTGGTCCAAAATTCCATCCGTGTATATATTGTGGTAAAAAACTAAACCAAAAGTACAAAATATTAATATGGCAACCCAGAAGTGTTTTAATTAAATGGTTTTATTAGCAGCAGATTAAGAGTAAGTGGTTAATTAAAAAATATACAATTAAATTCAAAAAAATTATTGTCAAATTTAATGCTTTTACGTAAAAAATGCAAAGAATAACTGTTCTTAAAAATAAAAATGTAATTATTATATTTGTCCAGTACTTATTAGAGCAAAATATTTTAGGAATACCATTCATGTCTTTTACTCTTACCTGATTTAATTTTTTTATAATTATTCCCCCTTTTATGTAATAAATATAACTTTGTTGCTGTATTCTCTCGTGGATATTTTTTATTTTTTTATATATTATTTATTTTATATATTTTTTATTATAATACCGGGTATTGCGGACATCTTTTGGGTTCTATTTAAATTACCACATTTATATGTTACAGAATTTTTTTCCTTAAACAAATTTTGATGCTTATCTCTATGTATACTTTAGATGTTAGCTGCTAGAAGTCGTTAGCTTTAGTAGAAACAGTCTAGTTTTTCTTTTTCCTTTTTAACTTTTTTCCTCTCTTGACACCATAACAATACTTAAAAGCAAGGTGTTTTCTATATTTTTAGTTTTTGCGCTGACGATGACTGCTTCAGCAGTCAAAACATGTTCGCATAACTGTTTGGTATGATACAAAATATATATAATTTGGAGATGACTGTAAGTTATTTTAATTCAATTTTTTTATATCTAATAATATTGACCGAAAAATACTAATATTATTGTAAAAAACCTCGAGGGCTCAATATACAAAAAGCACAGAGTAAACTAACAACTTTTTTTTAACGGGCTTTTAGTAAAAAATGACTATTTCTTTTAATTATAAGGGATTAGCTCTGAACAACCCTATATTTGTTAAATTTGTAATATTTTAATGAAACTATTCGATTTAGTACCCACTACCAAAGAAACATAATAATGAAATGATATCCAAACCATGTCTTCACAAAATTAATACCGAAAACCTTGTCAAGTTTGTTTAATTTCTCGCACAGAACTGTGTTTAACTTGAGCCCCTTACATTAACGAGCGGTTGAATAATCAGCATACAAGAAATGACTGGGATATGTCTCAAGATGTGAATAATTACTTTAGTGTGTTTGATTTAAATACATTTTAAAGCTTTAGACTTGGAGTATTATTAATATTTTTACTTTTAATGTACACGTATTGTGACATAACTTTTTGATTTAGGGTGCACTTTACGCCACTAGAAATATTACCCTATGAAATTATTTTTCTGAACATGAAACCAGTGGATTATAAAAACGTTGCATTGCTAAATAAACTAACTTAATTAAGTACGGGCACACCCCGCATTCGTAGTAGCCCATGTTAGCTTAACCAGAACTTTAACTTATTTGCTTAAGGTCACTTAAAACTTCTAACTAGCCTTTACCCTCTTTTAAATTCCCCTTTCTTGGGTCAATTTGTGTAAAGATATATACATACACGCTTGAACTCGTTTGTTTCGATGTTCTAACCCTCTTGACCCTGTAGGTTTACTTTATGACTTAAGACTATTTTATATTGTGTTATTTGTTTTTATTAAGTATGTGTTTTTTCAGTGCTTAAATACATAATATTATATAGTTCTAAATGCCATCCTATACAGGGTGTTTAAAATATAATATTAAAAAATAACAAGTAATTTATTATAAATTATTTTTATATTTTACATTAAATTTACCAAGGTGATAAAAATCAATTAGGAATGACTACCTTATTGAACTATGACTAAAAATTCGCCCATCCAAACAGTGTTAGGCAAAAAGGACTTCTTAACTACCCCTTTTCCAAATTAACGTATTGATAAAGGTAGCTACATAGTCTAGGGGCCAGGGCTGTTTCGTGGCCGATCAAAGTCCATGGAGTTTCAGAGTGTAATCCTATGTATTTTGACCCTCTAAATTCGAATTTTAAACTTGCTTTTGCTTTGGAAGTGACAAGGATTTGTTATAAACAATTTTATTGTTTACAAGGCTTTGCTTGTAAACTTAAAGATATAGAAACATTTTCTTTAAATAAAATGTCTTCCTTTAAAAAATCTATAAAACATCGTTTGGTAAATCTTGATCTGATTATTAGAACCGAAGATGTGGCAAAATTAGTGCAACAATATTGCAAAATTACGACATTTAGGCAAATTTTCACTTTAGCGGGAAAATTACTAGCTTTAAAACTGAGCCTGATTTTTAATTAAAATATTATTTCTTACAAAGGTATAACCATTATTAACGGATATTTAACACAAAAAGGAATATAATTGGTTTATACGGGTTTCTAGCTACTAAAATTTTACAATATAGCATAGCAAGTTACTTATTCGAATATACGATTCGAAACAAAGAATTTGTAGCATTTTAATATATACCCATCAATTATTTACCACGTAACACAAAACTTATTTATAAAAAAATGGTATGTATGTTTGTGAATTACGATTTTATAAAGAACGATACAAAACACACCGCCCTATATATACAGGGTGGCCCACCATATTCGACACGGTCTGTAGCTGGATAACCATGGGGTTTTAAAAAAAGTAAATATTAGAACACATACAGGTCGGATAAGACCATAGTATAAAATTATTTTAGTCTATACAGGGTGCCTCAAAAAGTGTGACGTATCAAAGTTATATTTTTTAAATGGAACACCCTATATTTTATGACGGTTTTAGATTCAACATAAAAATAATTTTAGTTTGTTAATAGTACCAAGTGTCTAATTTTATTCGTTTTTGTGATATTTAATTTTTTTCAAAATGCAGGGGTGCAATTAAATTAATTTTATTTCAACAGTATAAATTCCTTAAACTTTAAAATTTTTTACAAGATTAGGAAAAGTCTGCTTTGTCATACGTAGGTCATATCGAGATCATAGATTATACAGGGTGATCAAAAAATAATTTCAATTTTTAGAAAGTCAAATTGCAATATATCTGCACAAGGAAAAAGCATATATATATATATATATATATATATATATATATATATATATATATATATATATATATATATATATATATATATATATATGCTTTTTCCTTGTGCTTTATACTACATAGCCACCCCGCTACAATTGATGCTCGTATTTACTGAATGCGATTTCAGTAGGGCATCAACGGCAGGATTTAATATCCTACCGCTGGACAATGAAACTTGTCTAATAAGTAGACGCTGGTTTTCTATGCTATTCACCACGACTTGATACAGCCTCACTGATGAGTTCCTGTAAGGCAGGTTAAACCGGTCTGGGGAGAAAGTCGTGGTGGATAGCATAGAGAAGCAGGATGGTTTCTCTTTAACTGTCTTTAAAGGGAGTAAAATACTTTGTATAATACACCAAGACAGTAGGGAATTTTTATATATATATACATTCTAGGGCTAGTTAATAAAATATGTATGTTAAACTAATACGGCAAGTGCCAAAAAAATTGTAAAAAAATTGAATGGCTTTAATAATAAAATTGGAAAGAAAAAGTCGTAATATATTTGTCTTGGAAAGTAAAAAAACTGCAATATACATTTAATATAAAATAGTTTTTATTCGGTAAACAGATGAGTGCAGGTAGCTTCCTGTTCGGATCATGGACTATAAGGAATAATTTAAACCATAACGTTTCATTAGTTTACTTTTTGGTAAATTCGTAAAACTAAACAAATTAAAAAAGTAAATAATTCATTTGAAAAGGTACTGTAGACACCTATTGGCAACTATCAGTTTTAACAAGAAAAATAATTTAAGGTATTTTTAAAGTGACTTTTACGTCAGTTAAATTTAATAATTCCTCTCCTTAAAAATAGTTCCGAAAATAGCTGTTGTTTTTGAGCAGCAAATTAATTTCCGTTTTTACCTGCTGCAAATATATTAAAGCAGGAAATAAACGAAGATTTATCGCAGAAAGGCCATTTAATTTCATGAAAGTTTGGTAACTAGTTTACCTAAACGTGTTGCTTGCTCAGATATATAGCTATTTGTATTATAATTTGTTAAATTTTACGGTTGCTTCATTTTTGACTTTTAAATTTGGTTTTGAGTAAGAAACCATTAAAAATGCTGTATGTTTAAAAATACTGGATATATATATAAAAATAAAAACCTAATTAAATATATTGTGATATGTAATATAGTATATTTTCCAACAAGTGCAAATAGTGCCATTTTTTCGCACGCGATTGTGGTTGCACTCAAGTGCGAAAAAGGCACATTCAGGACGGGTTAGGAACGCTATTTTTTAAATAGGCGTAAGGAAAACATAAAACAAACTTTTACTTTTTTAATTGTAACACAATGCTACCTTATCATCAAATTATATCTCTCATCTGTCATATTATGTCAAAAACCACGTGACCAAGGAATTTGGTGTTTCGCGCAGCATACTTAAGCTGACCCAACATTGATGTGCGCAAACAAGAGTATTTAGGCCGTTTGGGAATTATGAACTTAAATCGGAATTAAAACCGGATAAAAAGTCATTGGCGCGTTTAAGGGCGCAACATTTGTTTAGGAATAGTTAAGACATTTAGTCCCTAAGCCAGTAATACTTTATAATTAGAACATTTTTAAAACCTTTTAGGGGTTCCATTTGGAGGCGGCGTTTTAAGCCAGTTTGTAATGTCAAATGTTTTGGGTGTCGGACTGGGCAAACGCGTCACTTTTTGTCGGACAAGTTTACCATATTGTTTTACATGCAATTTTTAAACATTTTGCTAAAAATTGTAAGGATTACAGTCATGAAGCCATAAGGCTCAAATACGTGTTTTGGGTATCGAAATAGGCGGGTTTCCTTTTATGAATATATGAATATTAGCTTACGATTTTTGGCACAATATTGAAAAATTGCATGTAAAACATTTTGGTAAACTTGTCCAACACAAAAAGTAACTGTGTTGTGCCCAGATCGACACCCGAAACATTTAACAATGACAGGCTGGCTAAAAACACCGCTTCCATATATGGCGGTATGAATATTCGTGGTAGATTCGTCTAAACTTCTAAAGAAAAACTCCTAAAAAGGTTTTAGAAGTATTTTTATCATAAAGTTTATTTCATTAATGGCCCAGGGACTAATCACATAGCGATGAGAACGGTAATTGGGTTTAAAGTAATAGGAACAAGGATCAATAAGTTAGTTGTCCACGTTTTGCTAACGATTTTAGGAGCTTGGAAACTTAGTTTTTAATATATATATGTATATATATATATATATATATATATATATATATATATATATATATATATATATATATATATATATATGTATATATATATTTATTTATTTTTTTTTAAATTTTAATTCTGAAAAATTTTCATTTACATAGGCCTATAACAAAATTTATTTTAAAGTGAAATCTCTTAAGCTATCCTTCTTAATTAAGTCTTAAAAAAGGAAAAACAATACTTTTTCGGTTTTATAAATATATTAAAAACAACTTTTTAGCAGTTAACTATATTAAGCTAAAGTCATATTAATTTCTTGTCGTATACCCACGGAACATAGGTCTTTAATTTTACTAATTGTAAAATACAATATGGCACATTTAAACAAAAGGCATTGTTTTATATAAAGGGGGATTTTACCTGGTGTTTTTCTTTTCAGGTAATTTTAAAAAAGGTTTTCTATACTTAGTTTTTATTAAATAGCAGAATTACACGATAATACAGTCTAAACACAAAAGACAGTCAGCAAAACCTCTATTTAAAATTATTTAGGTACACTAAATGTACAGCTTGACATATCGATGTTATATAACATGTTACCCATTAAAAGTGGGATAGACGGAACAATGAGCATTCTTCGAAGATTGGCCAGAAAAATGTTGAAATGCTACCGTTCGCAAATGCAATATCAGTCAGCTTTACACAATTTCTAGAACATATACAGAGTGTTTTATAGGGAAACTTAAAAGAACACCTATATTTTTAATTCAAAAATGAATTGAAACACATTATTTTTGTCTTGTAGAATCATATACTTATTATTTCCTATATCGTTAGAAAACACCCCATAAAACAAGCTTTTGCCATTTGTATTACCTATCAATTTTTGCAAACGTTTTTTTAATACTTCTTGGGTCAGTAATTAAAGTTTTAAAACCTTTTTAAGAGGGTTCCTTTTGACGAGTCTACCACGAATATTCATACCGCCATATATGGAAGCGGCGCACGAAGCCATAAGACCCATTGACATGTTTTGGCTATCGGATTGGGTGGGTTTCGTAACTGTAACCCTTACGATTTTTGGTACAATGTTTAAAAATTGCATGTAAAACATTGTAGTAAACTTGTCCGACAAAAGAATGACGCATTTGCGAGTCCGACACCCGCGACATTTGACATTCACAGGCTGGGCTAAAGCGCCACTTCCATATATGAATATTGGGGGTAGACTCGTCAAAAGGAACCCCCTAAAAGGTTTATAAGTGTTATTATTATAAAGTCAGTTTCATTACTAGTCCATGACTACAAATATCAGTCAGCTTTACAAAATTTTCTAAATACATACATGTTTCTTAAGAAGACTTTAAAGAAATTCTATTTTTAAATTAAAAATTAAATTTAAACATATTATTTTTGTCTTTTAAATTGTTCATGTAAAATCATACACTTTGTACTTTATATTGTGACGTTTATATTTTGAATTACATACATGCGAGAGGTACCGGGATCGATATCCGGCGCCTCCACCAGATGTGACGTCAAATTTTTAAAATATACATACAGGGTCACTTTTTCGTCTCTTGGGCAAATGTACCATATGGAACTATCTTCTTGGGACAATGAGACTGGTGGACCATCAAAACTAACTTTGCATTTTTAAAAACCAACTTAACTTATTTGACTAACTAAATTTAGTACGGGCATATCCCTAACCCCGTACGGGGCTTAACTAAAACTTTAACTTTATGCTTGACTTTACTAAGTACTTCTTCTCTGATAAACAATCCCTTTTAATTTCTTTCTCCCTTCTTTAAATATCAAATTTTCGAGTGTTTGTTTTGCGTTTCTAGGCGACTCAGCTTGTTTAATGTTTTTGTTTTATTATTATAAGAGTAACCTAGAAAATTGTTTGATTTATACTTTTTAAACCTTGACACCTCACGTATTGTTTTATGTACCAAATTTCCCAATGTTAAGTAACCCAATTAAAATTTAAATTTTCCAAAAATGTATATTTTTAAAATTCCCAAAATGTATACTTTTTTATACTATGTGTTCACAATATATAATTAGGAAACACCCCATAAAACGACCGTTTGACATTTGTATTACTATCAACTTTTCCAAATAAATTCTTGACTAAAAAAGTACAAAAGGTACACTAACCAAAACTAACTTGGTAACCTATTTTAGGCAATAGAGTTACCCAACTTCTGTGAAATTAATTCGTCTTCCTGTGATAAATCTTCGTCGATTTCCTGCAATATAAATTCGCTTGCAGAAATAAACGGAAATTAAAAAGCGACAAATGTGCTGCAGGCATAAAAATTGCCAAAGGATTATTTTTCGATTACTGCTGATGCACCAGCATCCTAGATGTCATTAAAACACACTTTTAAAATTTTGTTCGTGTTTTTAGGTAGTGATTAGTAAATGAAATAATGAACTCAGAATTAAAAAGTAGACTTCTGGATTAAATTTTTAATTCTAGCATATTAGATTTTAATATAAATTATTTTTGTGTTTTTTTATTATTTTAAAAATAAATTAGCCTATCGATATTGTATGATGTACAGGGTTTTCATTTATATTTGCCACCCACCTTAAACTATAATTAGGAAGGATCGAAAAATGCGTCCTGTATAAAAGTTCCCTACTTTTTCATCTATTATCTTTTGGGTATAAGAAAAAAAGAACACCAAACACTCAAGAAAAATAAAGGGGTAATTTTTTTAAAATGGAACTCTCTGTATATTATGTTACCATTAAAAAGTCTTTTAAAATTTATGTTCGTGTTTTTAGTAGTGATTAGTAAATGAAATAATGAACTCACTATTAAAAGTAGACTTCTGAAATAAATTTTTAATTCTAGCATATTAGATTTTAATATAAATTATTTTTGTGGTTTTTATTATTTTTAAATTAAATTAGCCTATCGATATTGTATAATGAACAGAGTTTTTATTTTTATTTGCCATCCACTTTAAACAATAATTAAGAAGATTAGATAAAGAAAGCGTCCTGTATAAAAGTATCATATTTTCATCTGTTATCTTTTGAACATAAGAAAAAAAAACAAATTAACACCAAACATTCAAGAAAAATGAAGAGATAAACTTTTTTAAATGGAGCACCCTGTATATTATGTCACCATTAAAAGGTCCTTTAAAAAGCTTTACCCAAATACCACATTTAATATATCTATCCTTAATAGTTTTCGAAATATGACAACTTAACTTTGAAAAATAGTAGATGTAATTTGCATTATACCTACCTACCGGCACTAAGGTGAGGCTGTAGAGGTAATGGAAAGTATACACGCAGATTAAATGGCCATATTTCCGAAACTATTTAAGATAGATATATCAAATTGGTATTTTGTAAAGCTTTTTAAAATATCTTTTAATAATGACATAATATGCAGGGTGTCCATGAAAAAAAAGTTTATCCCTTTATTTTTCTAAGTTTTTAATGTTTATTTGTTTCTTTTTTATGCTCAAAAGATAATAAATAAAAAGTATAAACCTTATATACAGGACGTTTTATCCACCCTTTTGGTTATAGTTAAAATTGGGTGGCAAAATATAAATAAAAACCCTGTACATATGTTTATGATGTCGTACTATTCCTCGTAATGTTAGTTATTACTGTCCCAAAGCTCCTACATCCTCCCAGGATATGCTGTATCAATTGGATAATAAATTTTGCATATACCTAAATAGTATTTTATTTTGTCCACAGCAAATTATTTTTAAACATTATTCTTTTAAAACCTGCATGCTTTGCATACTCTGTGATCAGGTAAGGACTTAAGCCTTAAGAACAGAACTTAATCATTTTCTATTTAGCAATGATTTACAATTGTATAAAGCTAATTGGTTATAGAATTTTTTAGTTTAGATAAATTGGTCACAAATTTTTGGTTTACTTAATTTAAATTATTCACAGTAGGGATCATTGAAAAAAGGTTAAGTTAATCTTAAGAAAAATTTAATTTCATAAAACCTTAATAAGCCAGGAGGGAGTACAACCGTTAGACATAATAACTGCTAATGCTATAGTGCAAAATTGGCTTCAAGAGTAAAAGAGAATAAAATTAAATAAAAATCGATTAAAAACATAACTCTTTTTTGTTCCGTGTCAAAAACAATAATTAAAAACTTAATTACTCAATAATGATATTCCGTAAATCTAATTCGCAATAGCTTTATGTGTGTCCTTTTTCATCTTGCACAGTTAAACAGAGAGGTAATTAGTACACATATAGACATTTTACGGACGTTTCCGATGTTTAGTCATTTGTGACACAGAGTACCAAAAAGTGGAATTATCGACTTCTTGAGTAGAAATCTACGATACAAAGCAACGCGTAGAATTCTATAGAGCACGGAGTCCCGCTGCAGCTGTGACTTTAACATGTAAAGCTGTCACCTTGACATTTAGTGTTTCACCTTGACATTTTGAGCTGTCACTGATATGTCAAAAAATGCAGACCTTGGTCATATATTTTCGTTCCAAGTTTCATCAAAATATATCGAACGGTTCAGAAGTTAAAAGGGGTACAAATGTATAATTAGCAATGATAAAAGAAGCAATAAAAAAATAAGTTTGGTAAACCTATCTAAAGACAAGAAATTGAAAATTAGGTTTCTTTAAATGTTTTCAAAATCTTGCATTATTACCTGTACAGGTAGAATAGCGAAGTAATAAACGCAACCACTACCGCCAGCCAGACAACCCAGGGTCTATCCAGAAGAGGATATCAAAAAATCAGCTCACCTAAAATTCTTTTTCAAAAACGTTGCTATCTCCTATCTACTAGATACTTTACTTCTTGACTAGACATTTAACTAAACGGTTTTTGTGCAAATTGGATTCTCTTTATAAAGTCTATAAGCTGTTAAAATTAATGACTTAACTTTAGGAATTCTCGGTATTTAGGTTTTTAGCAAAACCATAAAATGCACTGTTAAAGACTAAAGTTTGATTTTGAAAATAGTGAAAATACAATTTCCTTAATTATCATTCTAATGCAAGACATTATTGACCGACCATTTTCCTAATTTATCAAAATGTGGGTTTAAATGGATTATTTCCAATTTATCAAACCCCTTGGCTTTTCACAGAGCTATTTTCTAAAGGTTCATTATTAATTTTGGTTGGAAACGTCACCTTTCAAGTCTAACTCGATAATGTCTTTGGTAAAACGCCTTTTTCTTACCCTGACGTATAATTTTCTTGTATTAACAAGACTGGCGACGATAAGGTAAGTGTATAAACTGGTAAATAAAATATATAACTTGTCTCTGAATCAACAAATTAACTCTTTACAAGAATCGATCAAATAATTTTGTTTTCCACTATATTAAGTGTTAAAAAGGAACTTTTATAACACTACGAAACTTTTTTCAAATTTGAATTAGTGTTTTGTTTCAAAGCCTACTACAATAAACTTAAATATCAATTTATGCAATGTAACTGTAAACGCGACATCAACTGAACCAAACGGTCAAGTTACCTTTGATTTCGTCAGCATTTCTTTTAGTTCATGTGTCACTAGTTTTAAAATTTGACAAATTTGCAAATAAACTTCATAAAAATTATTGAAAATGAATAGTAACATTGAATTTGGATGACTAAGAAATTGAAAAGGAATTTATACTGTTTTAGTGTAATTTCTACAAAAAGTAAGTACATACAATTTTCTAAAATTAAATAATAAATGCATAGATATAAAGGAAAGGATTGTGCTGTGCTGCAAACATTAAAATTAATAACTTTAGATAAATAAAACATGTATAAAATGGTATTCTGGGAATTTTTTAAACGGTCGTGGAAAAACTATAGTATGTAACACATGCATAAAGTGTCTTTTTTACCCATGGGATTGCCGCACTCGCCTAACGGCTCGTGCTGTCAAACTTCCCATTCGTAAAAACAAGTATCACTTTATGCAAATCATTTAGCGATGTCACTAGTAGCAACGATTTATTCACAAATATGTATATCATTGCTAGTAGTTATTATTATTTTTTTACAATTATTATTACTAGACCTAATTTTAATTTAGTATTAATAAATACAGTCCTGTTTTTAAGTGAACTTACTATGTCGGTGTTAATGTGTATCTTCTTTTGATTTTGTCAAAATTTCCTTTTTTTCCTTTTGTAAAATATTTATTGTTGTAAGTGTTAGTTTTTTGGATTTTTTGAGCTGTTGCCCTTTCTTATTGACACTGTTTAATCCCTAACTAAAGGGCATTGGGTAAAGAGTCTGGAGTGTAAAAAGCTTGCCGTTCTTCAGCTTAGACTAGCTCAGGACTAAAAATTCCGATGTGGAAAAAAAAACTTACCAGTCCAGTGGACAAAGGATTTATTGTCTTGCTTGTAGTGGGATTAAACAAATAAAAACTCTGTAAATGTTAATCACACAATTTGAAAATTAAGTCCTGGTTAAAAATTCTTGTTTTTACACAATATAAGGACTTAAGTGAAAAAAGTAAATTACTTGAAAATCAGCAACTTGTTTGCTGCTCTCAATTCAGCACTACAGAAGAGAGACTTAAAAATGTTTTATAATATTTTTGCATATTTATTTATACCTATATCATCTTCTGACCCTCCTTTTAATAGGCCAAACCTATAGCCTTGTGATTTTATTTCTTTGAGCGACAATAATTTAAGCCTACTGTCCATGAGAGCGGTTTTCCCTCGCGGATGATAATTCAGCGTTGTGATTGGCGGGAAAAGCATTTTAAATTGGCACTAACCAATCACAACGCTGAACTATCATCCGCGAGCGGAAAACCGCTCTCATGGACAGCCGGCTTTAAAGGTGTCCGGAGGCGTTGCAATGGGTTTCTGACACAAACCTTAGTTAACAGATCGTATATATGTATCTTTTGCATGCTTTAGGGTTATTGCTTACTGTGCTTTTGTACTAAAAATATTTATTTTACTATAACCAAAATTATTTAACCAAACATTTTACCATTGGCATTTCGTACCATTGTAAATATTTCAATTATAAAATACCCGATGCAAAAATATAAAAACAGATCTTTTTAGGTTAAATAACTAACTACCCATAAAATATTGTTTTTTTTATTGTTTCGTTACACCTTGTAAAAAACACGTATCGCCCTTTTATACATTTTTATTACCAATGAAACGTAACTATGGTTACAACCACTACAAAACTTAAGTCGTGATTGTCTTCAAGTGAACAGCACAACGATTAAAATTATACTTACTAACCAATGTTTTCCTTCGCCCTTTTATTGTAACGAAGAGAAGTCGAGAATACTCCAAAAATGTCTGATGAATTCTTTAATATAGGATTTGGGAAAAGTTTGAAATAGACTAACTTAACTGTTTTTGCAGACCATTGCCAGTGTTAAAGAAACTTGAGAAGCTAAGATAAATTATTCAAATAAATTAATAAACTAACTTTAATAATTCTATTTTTTTAATTTAATAAGCTAAACACATACTTTTAAAGTCCGTAATAATACTTTTAAAAATACTTTGCTCAAAATTCTAACCCACAGATTAGCATCATCTTTTAGGTTAACTATTTACCCAACTTTCGGTAAAGTAAATTACACTTGCAATAAATTTACTACAAAAAAAGCGAAAATTAAAACGCAAAATAAACGTTTTTAAAACAGGTATTTACTTATCGCACACCACGTCGATGTTGATAATTATTGGCATACGGGAGTTTCTGGGGGCGCTGATTACGAATCTAGATTTTAAGTCAGAGACGTTTCGTTTTCAAGATATCCATCATTAAACTTTAAATGCAAGGTGGTGTGGTGTGGTGGTATCTAATAAGTAAACAATTACCTAAGAACTTTCAAACTATTATTTTTTACATTTAATAAATTTTCTTGTTATATGAAAATAGTAAGTTCTAATTAGTTGAAGAAAAATTTAGATTAAAATTTAAGCCTCTAAACTTTTGTAGAAGCTTCTAGGAAAAAATGTGTGAGCCATTAAAATTAAATACCTCGACAATTTTTTATTACTTATGACAAATTATGTTATTTACAAAAGCATTTTTACTTTTACCTAAAGAAAGATCATTTTTCTTACACCGCTGTTGTTTGTACAAATGAATAACTTTAATATGTATAGTGAAACATAAATTCTTAAAAAACCTTACCGCCTGACATCTCTGTTTTTTGTACAAACATTATTTTTGAATAGCGTGAAGTTTTTTAGGTCAATATTTTCCCATGGTCTTATATGTGTCAGTTTTTCTTGTAAACTTGATGGACGAGCTGTAATCTCATGAGAAAACATTACGGTTTTCCCTTGTTGTTTTCTTAGTCTTGTTTTTATTTGTGTCATATAAAAAAACGGAAAATCTATTATGTCTTCTTTAACTGGAGGTTAGCGTATTAGGTTCTTTATAAAAAATAAACTCAGAACTTGTTTCTACCCACACATATTAAAAAGATTCTGATATAATAAATGCTCTGTCTTGATCAATATAATAGCAATTTATCCCCTTTAAAGTAAATTTCTGAAACATGTACAAATAGTTTTTTTTAATACCAGTGGTTGAGATGATTGCTCTCATAAACAATTTTTTTGTTTTTACTAACAAGCTTTTATATAATATCACTGATTTTTTGGGCGCTTACAATCCTCATTTAAGTATTGTATTATTTCTTGTGTTTTTCATAATCTTAGATTATATGAATCGCGAGTTCTTATAAAATATCCTTATCAAAATAACATTGTAAGGTTTTAAAACTTAAAAATAAAAATAAAGTTTACCGAATACCGTATAGATTGTAGCACACAACAACAAGTCTGCATCCCATAAACTTTAAAGTAATTCTTTCTGTGTGCGCATATTTTTCAACATCGCTTCAATAAGTTCGTAAACGTGTATAAAATAAAATATGAAAATATTAGTTTCCTTTGGATATCAAAGTACATTGTTTAGCAGAAGCATTTAATGTATTTAATAATATTTAACACAAAAAGAGTTGCAAATTTAATTTTATTTTATTATTTTAAAGCCAGAATTAAGAATGATAACAAGCAAAATTTTGTCTGAACCTGTTTACTAAACGGTCAACATCAGGCATATGAGACTAGGCGAAATATGACTTTCAAACAGTACGGTAAAAATATCTTTCATGATGATAAAAAATATATATTGGAAAAGTTAGAACCCTTAATATTAATATTAAGAGGTATATCATCACGACTAACAGTTTTTGACAACAATCTTTTTTAATTAAATTAAATTTCTTATAAAAAAGCTCTTTTCGTAAATTGTCGTTAAATAAGGCGTTTCCACGTAAATATTTTTTTTATTTATTTTGTTTAATTATTATTTTTTTATTACTACTAAATACTGTTTTATACGTTAAAGCATATTAATTATTTTTGTTTTTAAACATCAGGACTAACTATTTAAATTTTAATAGTATTAAAAAAACATGGTTTAATTTATAGTAAAGAAATACAGTGGAACGTAATCAAAAGGAGGAAGATATTTTTATTTTATACGACTGAATATCGGAGAGACAAAAAAATATTAAGTATCGAAATTTTTGAGGGTTAAAGAAGTAAACTCTCATATTTTTGGCTTACTTCAGCTTATATTTAGGTGGCTTAAAATCAGCTTGATTTCTTATTGAGAACAGAACGACTAAAAATACTGAGAACCCATAGGAATAAAATAGTAATATCTTTGAAAACATTATATTTTACCAATTTTTATGTCCTATATGACTTGTCCATTCTGGTAAAGTGCTTCTACTAAAATATTACAGTATATTTTTTAAAACCGAATAATAAAATCAAAGTTTAACGAAAACCGTACGAATTACAGCATATAAAAGGTTTTGAACTCATAGTTTTATAGCCATGCATTATGTATGTATTTTCTTACTTTGCTATATTGCTTGTGGAAAATAATGCTTGAACATATTAATTTTCTTTAGCTACTTTAAATTAAAGGCTTGTTCAAAATATAAAGTGTTTATAATCAACTAACATAAATAAATTAAAATATTTAAATACACAGTCTTCTCGCAGACATTTTTGTGTAGTAGTTATTTAAAAAAATATATCCATGGTGGCTCTACCGCGTTGTTTAAAAGCTGCACCAAAATACAAAAACGGCACAATAATTTATTAAGTTGAAGGAATAGAGAAAAAGACAAATTGAACTTCTATTAATCCAGCACCTACGGTACTTTCGTAATTAGGTATAAGCCTTGGTAGGCTGTCCCTAAGGTAAAAAATGCGTAAGGGTCTGGACTGGATGGCATACCAGCAATCGTTTTAAAAAAATGTGCTCCAGAACTTGCACCAATCTTAACTCGGCTCTTTCGAATTTCTTACAACACAGGTATCTTTCCAGAGAGCTGGAATAGCTGCACGTGTTCAACCTATTCCCAAGAAAGGATCTAAATCCCTTCCATCTATCTGTAGACCAATTTTAATTCTCTCAGTTCTTTGTAAAGTAATGGAAAAATTAATTAATTCACAAATTCTTAAGTACTTGGAAACACACAAAATTTTGCATGACAGGCAGTATGGATTTCACCACAAAAGATCTACAGCAGATCTTCTTTCCTTCGTATCACACTGTTGAAATAAGTCTCTTGAGTTTCTAGGTGAGTCCCAAATCGTTGCTCTTGATATATCCAAAGCTTTTGACCAGGTCTGGCATGACGCACTTCTTAATAAACTTCTCTCCTATGGTCTTTCAACTAAACTCTGTACTTGGCTCTCTAGTTATCTATCTGATCGACGTATATCAGTTATTGTGGACGGCCATTCTTCAAGCTTTCACCAAGTAAATGCTGGAGTCCCTCAGGGCTCAGTTCTGGCACCAACATTGTTTCTTCTTCACATCAATGACCTTCTCTTGTCCACAACTAATTCCATTCATAGTTTCGCCGACGATAGTACCCTTCACACCAGTTTTCAGGTTCCTAAACCTATCACTAAACCTGACTTGGAAAACAAACGCAGAGCGATGCAGATATCTCTTTCGCAGGATCTTAATTTAATATTGGATTGGGGCGCCAAAAATCTCGTCCATTTTAATGCATCCAAAACACAATCATGTTCCTTGTCGCGAAAAGAGTCATCAAATACTCATCCTCTACTTATGAGCGGCCAAGTTTTACAGAGCAAAGACACCTTCAATCTTGGGGGCGTCACATTTGAAAGTAACCTTAACTGGCATAAACACATTGTATCTATAGCCACGGCAGCTTCAAAAAAGCTTGGATTTCTCTTCGAGCCAAAAAGTATTTTTCCGCTTCTAATTTATACACTTTATATGTGTCCCAAATCGGACCTCCCTTGGAATATTGTTCCCATATCTGGGGCATGGCGTCCCCCTCAACCCTAAGCATTCTTGATTCTATTCAAAGAAGAGCTATTCGTCTCATTAATGATCCTTCACTTACAGAAAGGCTTCCCTCTCTTGCCCATCGTCGGGCTGTGGGGGATTTATCGCTTTTTATAGGTACTTCCATGGCTTCTGCTCTGAAGAATTGTCCAGTATAGTTCCTCCAGTCACGGTTCCCAACAGAGAAACTCGTGGCTCCGCGCGTATGCATCCCTTTACGGTCCAACTGGACAGGTCCCGAACCTCTCACTTTGTTCGTTTTTTTATCCCTAGAGTTTCTAGATTGTGGAACCTGCTGCCCGCGAAGGTCTTTCCCCTCCCCACCAAATATCTTCAAGTATTTAAGTCCCGTGTCAACAAACTCCCTCTTACCTCGCTTAAGACACCCACGGTACGTTAGTATTTAGGCTTTAAGCCTTCGTGGTTTTTCCAAAGATAAAAAAAGGTACTGTGAACACCATGTATAGGGAGTATGTAAGTTTTAATAATTTCAACAAACATACATAAATTTAATTATTTCTATATTAAAAAAACACATAACATTATGACTTTCAAGTAAGGTTAATTTCTAGGTCATTAAATAGACGTTTAGGGCCAACAACGTCCTAAGTCAACAAAATACCAAGATGTAACTTTGTATATATACATAAAGTTTCCTAATAATGAGGAAAAAAGATATGAGAAGATATTAGAAAAAATTTGAAATAATCATAAGTTATAGTGAAGTTAGGTATAGAGTTAAAGTTTAAGTTAGCTTGTACGGACTCCCCATTCTTCGGAGGATGCCCGTACCAAATTAAGTTAGTTGCTGTAAGGTATTTTCAAATACCAGAAATAGTTTCTGTAGTTCTAAGAGAGAAAACCAAAGTTAGTTTTTATGGTCCACCGGTCCCATGGTCCTAGAAGATAGTTCCATATGGTATATTAGTCCCAGAGACGTAAAGTGACTCTACGTACTCAAAAGTTTAACGTCATACCCGGCGCCTTCACCATATGTGACGGTAAACTTTCAAATACATAGGGCCACTTTACGTCACTGGGACTAATATACCATATGGAACTATCTTCTGGACCATGGGACCAGTGGACCATAAAAACTAACTTTGGTTTTCTCAATTAGAACACAGGACCTATTTCGGTATTAAACAATAAACCACAGCAACTAACTTAATTTGGCACGGATTTAACTAAAATTTAACTCTTTACTTAACTTCACTAAAAAAATTGATTCTTTTTAATTTTTTCTACTATCTTTTCATATCTTCTCCTCTCCATTATTAGGACAATTTCTGTATATATACAAAGTTAAACTCGGTATTTCGGTGACTTAGCACGTTGTTGACCCTAAACGTCTATTTTTAACACGCTTTTATTAACTTGGGTTGTAAATTCATCTATCTATCAATCTGGCTATCTATGTAACGGAATCTTTTGAGCCTCAATTTTTAACCAACTTCCAGCTATTTTGAAACTTTGCACACTTATTAATGATTCATGACAATGCAATAATCTGCAAAAGTATCCTGTTATCTTGTTTTTAATCATTAGAAAAAAATCCATTATATTATAAAACAAATATCTCAAGTATCTGTTGGCAATATTTCAAACTTTGCCACTCAATGGAGAAGAAATTTTTTAGTGGGTTGCCATCTGTTGGCAACATTCCAATTTTGACTGGGTTGCCATCTGTTGGCAACATTTCAAACTTTGCTACTAAATGGAGAAGAAATTTTTTAGTGGGTTGCAATTGTTGAAACATTACAAACTTTGCTACTCTTGTTCACTAAAAATTTTTTTCGCCATTTTGTCAAGAGTAGCAAAAACTAAAATGAAAAAATAATTAGTTTAAAAATTCAAAAACATGTTTATATGCAACCGAACTAAAATTAGAAAATAATTTTTCATTAAAAAAAATATTGTCATTTCATAGTAAAAAAAGGTGGGGTGTTTAATATATTAAATGTTATAATTATTATATTTGCCAATATCTATGATGGAAAAGTTATGAAAAATAGTAAAATGCACCCTACGCTTTTTTACTATGAAATGACAATATTTTTTTAATGAAAAAATTATTTTCTAATTTTTAGTTCGGTTGCATATAAAAGGGTGTTTTTTTTTAGTTTTTAAACTATTAATTATATGATCTAGAAATTTACCAAAGTAGTCTTAAAGTCATATTGGTATTTGTTTTGCTTAAGGATATATTTTTTTCAATATTAAAATAATTAAATATATATTGAAATTATTAAAACTTACATACCCCCTATACAGGGTGTTGACAGTACAAATAATTCTTAAACAATAATTTAATAAGGCTGATTAAAAGACTACCTTAAATAGCTGTTATTTAGTTAATTTATCAAGTCCACTTCTGAGGAATATTAATAACGTGGTGGAAAACTAAAATTGCACGATTTGATGTACTAATTAAAATGTGATGGCTTTATTTTTTGGCCCATGATTACTTTTCATTAAAAATAAAACAGCATATTTTATCGACTTAATTTTAGTATTACCTTAAAAATAAATACATTTTGTTTGGAATAGAAATTAATAAATATAAATAGTGGGTTTATCTACTGGGTATAATAATAAGAAGAGTTAAAAGTTAGTATTTTTGAGCGACTTTAAAAAATGGAATGGTTTTATGTTCGACTTAGGCAGAAAAAATATTTTTAGAAAGTTTAGGGGGTAATGTAACAAGTGGTCAGCAACGTGTATAGGTCATATAGAAGAATATTTTTAAAAAATCATTCAACTGATGACACTCGGTGCGTCGCCGAGCGCAACATAGAAAATCCCATGTAAATTTTAAGGGGGCTAATTATTATCTACCCTGTATATTTTAAAGAAAAAAAATGTAAAATAACTTTTCGAAGAGACCAATATGACAAACCCTTGTGCCAAGTTTTAAAAATTTAAATAGGCGAATTTTGGATTATTTAATTAAATGCAATTACCAAATTATCAAATTTTCCAAACACCAAACACCAAACAGGCACCTGTAAAATGAATGTTATCACGGACATGGAGAAAAGCGTCAATAAATCAGTGATAGTCAGTATTGAAAAAAAATATGTACTATTTAATCGAAAAATGCTGGTGGATGCTATCTGTTTGGTTTTACCTGAACCAAAAATTTGGTAATTTTGCAATTACATTAAATTGAATATTTATTGGCCCGACGAGAGGGCGGTGAAGGCGGTACAAATTATCGGGGTCCGGATTGAAAGATGAGGCCCGCCGGAGATAAATAACTGAAATAACAGGGTATTTTGTGAAAAATAGCTTTCCAAAGAGAAATATCCTATGATAAATGAGAACCTTTTATTGCCATGAGAAATAATGCCTTTTTTTGGTCGTCAAAATGTGTCTTGCGGTTATTTCTTTATTTTTTTCAGGTGGTAAGGAAGCCCCCGTATTTTTTGTTTGCAATAGGGCATCATATGGCTTTAGACGGCTCTGAATATTTAAGATTCGCTTACTATACATTTTTTAAACTTGGCAATAGGGTTTGTCAGATTAGTCTCTTCAAAAAGTTATCTTATATTTTTTCTGTAAAATGTAAAGGGCAGCTAATAATTCACCCACTCAAAATTTACATTGGTTTTGACCTTTTTTTTAGGCATAAGAAACGATGATACGAATTTTCCCAGCCACAAAAAATATAGTTTAACGCATGGTAACCACATATGACTATACTGAAAAATAAACTGAAGAGACAACTTCTTAACCTTCAAACCTTTTACTTACAGTTAAGACTATCAGTCAAATCCTAGGAGACGCTTGGTAATGCCACTGGATAACACTAACTTCAAATCCATTGAGTAAACTAAAAGTTTGTTTGTAAGTAAATAAATCTTGTTGATAAAGGACTTAGCATTATTTGCCAGAAGCTTAATAAATTATGTAAACAGTGCTATTTTAACGAATTTAGAACAATAAGACATTTTTGTTTTTATTGCAGTAAACTGGATTTGTTTTATTTTCCAAATATTAGGAAGCGTAAAAAATAGTTTTAGATTTAAACAAATATTAGTTGGTAGTTGGTAGCCAAATTAAACTTGCACAATTTTTTAACTAATAATAACTTTTTATCTGTTGCGCCCATCTTTTCTATTTTTAAGGGGCTAATAGGTAGATATGTTCTTTCTAGGTTTGCCAATTTTGGTCAAATAGATTTAAACAGGACTGGATTTACGGTACTTTTTCCAAAATGATGCAATAAACTTCGTTAGGTTAATACGTTAAATTTAAATTCATTTACTGTTAGGTTTTATCAGCAGCCAACTTAGTAATCATAGTAACCTTACATTTTTGATTTTCAAAAGACACTTAAAAAAATGTTCTTTTTTAAAATCGAAAGAAATGCATGCTTTATCGGAAGCATTATTTATCAAAAATAATTATAATTTTTAAATCCTCAAATTGTTGACAGATTTGCTTTTACTAAATCATTTCCCATAGTTTGTCTACAAGAAAAACGTATTAGCTTAATTGTAGCTAAATCAGATTTCTGTTGCAACGAGGTTAAATACAGTATTTTTGAAAAAGTCCCGTAAGTCCGACCTGTTTAAAACTATTTGACCAAAATTGGCAAACCTAGAGAAAACATATCTACCTATTAGCCCCTCAAAAATAAAAAGATGGGCGCAAGAGATAAAAAGTCATTATTAGTTAAAAGTGTGTAGGTTTAATTTGGCCCCCACTGTATATTGAGTACAATTTATTGTAAAACAGGTGTCAAAAATGTTTTTAATGGATTTTTATACACTGCTTGTCTACATTCAAGACGAACCCTAACAACTTTTGAATTGTTTGGCATATTTTCATGAAAATTTGAGGACTTTAGTGAGACAACATGAATCAAATTTTAGACAGAAAATGACAGATAAAAATGTTAAGCTGACAGCTGGGCGCCATTTTGAAAGAAAAACTGATTAGAAAGGGGGTCTTGTGGCACATTATTTTAAAGCTCTAAAGTACTTTTAACCCCAAAATATAAAGTCAATATCTTTACCTACTACAAAATGATCGTACTTTAAAAATTACCTTAATACCGTATTTAGATGGCCGTATTTTTAAATGTGATAAAGTTAGATACACTTAATGTTTTACTTTCTTAAAGCTCTTTTGAGGATTTATTTATAGTGATATTGGTAATACTATACAGGGTAGGTTAAAAGTATAGATTTTTAATGACACACCCTGTATATTATATCACCATTAAAAGATATCTAAAAGTCTTTTAAGAAAATATTCCGTTAGGTATATCTAACCTTATTAGTTTTGGTGATATAGTTATCAAATTCAGTGAATGAGGTAATTTTTAAAGTATCGCCATTTTGTAGTAGGTAAAGGTATTGACTTTATATTTTGGGGTTATAAAGTACTCGTTAGGAGCTTTAAATTGATGTACCACAAGACACCCATTTCCATTATTTTTTTTTAAATGGCGCCCAGCTGTCAGTCAGTTTGACATTTATATCTATCATTTTTTGTCTGAAATTTGGTTTATGTTGTCTTACTAAAGTCCTCAAATTGTCATGAAAAATTACCAAACAATTTAAAAGTTGGGAGGGGGTCCTGACTTTAGACAAGCACTATATAAGAAGTTTAAGTAAGTATACGTATACAATTCACAGATCCTATTTTGTTTAAAACTGCGGGGTATTTCAGGTATTATTAAAGATTAAACCTCGCAGTTTTCGCAAATCTGAGCTACTATTTTAAAAGCTGCATCCAGACTTGGAACAATTCGCCGTGGTGCTTTAAGGGCTTGGCAAATGATTCGCTGGTGACTCAGAGCTTGCCGAGCGTGCAAACAAGTTGGTTAGTTTGGACGGGATGTTTGGCAAATTGTTGCAAATCTGGACGCGGCTTAAAACAAAAGATGCCATACACAAAGCCGTCATAGATTGCTTAGTTTTTGAGCTACAGAGCGATATATATTGCATTTTAGGCTTATCTTTTCAGATAAATAACTTTTTATAAAATAGGTAAAAACAGATTCTTCGAAAACTGTGAATGTTATTTATAAAAAATGAGAATTTTGTCGTTGTTTAATAAAATAAACCCACAGATTTATATATTTTTTAAAAGCTTGTAAAAACGGTAAATTATTTGTTTGATAAATATACAGGCTATTTCATTAAAAAAAACAACATTGGTCAATGTTCTTGGGTTTGGATTGCATCAAATTAAAATTGTTGAAATCGTTCCTCTGCAGAGAAAAGCTTACCGAAGTGCAATCAATGGCGAAACATCGTTAAACGATTTTAATTTCACACGGTCCAAACCCAAGAACCAACATTAGTCAATAATTTAAAAACAATGATATCCAGACATATTACGACCATGCCATTGCATTCGTCATAAAAAGTTATATAAGAATCAATTTTTACCATTTTATTAAGTTGTTAACTGAGATACAATGGGTACCTAAAAATGCAATAGTTTAAATATCGCTTTGTTCATGGTATCTTTCGTTTCACAAAAAGGTTTCGCAAAACCGCAAGTTACCATCTTTAGTAAATAACTGAGTTACCTTGCAGTTGCAACTAAAATGTACACTCAAAATGTCATAATAAAGAATGAAGAAACTGTATTAAAAACGGCTTAAACACCTTCCTACATGCATTTCATTCATCAGAGTTGTAAATAAAACTAACGCGGATTGTTAAAAGATAAAAAAACTAATTTTAAATTACTTTCACTGCTTTTGTCACGCAATTCTTAATTTATTGCTATTATGTAACACAATATTTTCACATTTTTAAAATATGTGTTTCTTATTCTCTTACACCTATTTTCCATTAAATTTTAAAGCCTCACTTTCACCTATTTCCATCGTAGCCGTGTTTAACAATAAAGCTTTGGAATTCGAAAAAAGTTGTCAAATTATTAAGAAAAGTTTTTAATAGTATAAATTAAAATTGTGTACCGCCCATGAAGTCGGCCATTAAGTAAAAAAATATTAAACTGATTCTTTTACTTATTTTAATTCTATTTAAATTTTATACAATTTTTACATCTTAAATCAAAGCTTTTGCTTTATTTTTCAAGTTTATGCAAAATAACAACCAATTGTTGTTTATATTTTCTATGTTTAACTAAGTATATTTTTATGTTTCCACTTTATTACGTCAGCATATTTAAAAATGCACATGGAAAGCTAAGTGTGCTCTAAATTTTTGCAAGTCAGCTAATTTCAAAAGCTGAAATAATCCATATGGATGCTTAAAGGTTTTCCTAGTAAAATTATCCACTTTACAAAAGAAAATAAATGAAAGAATGACATTTAACGCTTCAGGAAAGACATATGACCCACGTCATTGTTAAACTATGCTTAAATGGTGATGTTTTTCGATGGTAAACCTAAAACGGGCCCGGAGACAATCTCCTTGTTAAAAGCCACAGTGATAAATTAAAGATATGCAATAAAATACATTATAGGCTTAAAGTAGTCTAGGTAGTAGTTATTTCTAGGTAGTAGTTATTTGAAATAATGTCCGTGGTGGCACTACCGCGTTGTCTAAAAGGTGCTGTGAAATGCAAAAAATGCATGTTTCAATGCTTGGATAACGTTGACGGAACACGACAATAATGGGTTAAACATCCAGTAACCCGGCACCACGGTACACTGGTATTTAGGCATAAGCCTTCGTGAGATGTCATAAAGATAAAAAAGTATTTAAAACAATTTTCAAAGACAGTTATTAGGTATTTTATCGAAACCATATTTAGCTTTAAAAATTTTGAATAAAACATCAAAACAATGTATCTGCAACTTGTATTATTATCGTATATTTTTTAGATTTATAATAAGTCGCAAAGACTATATATAAAGCCTACGTATAAGGTAATGTGGATGTCAAGCTTTTTGATGTTTAAACTCATTCAGTACCCTAGTTTTGTCAACTTTCTGCGAGTACGAAAACATGCAGATAATGCATTTTTCTCTATAGTGCCTACAATGGACATTAAACAATACAATACAAACACGTAAAGCGTTCTGGGCTGATTTTCGATGGTAAGAGAATGAAAGCACCCCAAGAAAAGCTCTTTCTACTTTCAAATTCTACATTAAATCGAAAAAAAAGAGAAATTTGACAGCTTTACCATCAGAAATTTCTACTCCCCAAGTCGAAACTTGGGCTACTGGTATTTTTAAGGTATATGTGTAGTAGAAATTAGTACACTGCGTAAAAATTAATATTTAAAGTTTTTCTTTATATTATTATATATATATATATATATATATATATATATATATATATATATATATATATATATATATATATACAGCCATTACAAGTAAAAGCTATTTATAACATAACCTAATTTTTATGAAAACTTTTTTCTATTTTTAAACAAATTTCTCTTTAGAATTTTACTACATTAAATGTTGTAGAATATAACTATTTGTAATAATTTTTATTTTGTCCACTAAGGCGTTAATAAGTTATAAAAATTACTTCTTAGAAATCGAAATATAAGCTTTGTTAAACTATACTCATGTAAAAATTATATATTAAAATACTAACCTATGTTTTCTACTACCCAGTAGCTAAACACAATAATATTTAAAAATATTAATTAATATTCTGAACTAAATTAAGTCGCCTAAATATATTGTTATATTTTTACCCCAAAGTAATTATTATTGGACGAAAAATAAAGCCATAAAATTTTAATTAATCCATCAAATCGCCAAATAATTAGTTTTCGACCACGTTAATAACATTTCTAAGCAGTGGGCTTGATGGGTTTAAAAATATTGATGTTAGGAATATCTTGTGTGTTAATCGATTTTATACATAGAAAACTGACTATTCGACGAGAAAAATATATATTATTATGCCTGTTTTTTAATTAAAATAAAAATTAAAAATATTTTTGTGATAGCCTTTAAATCGGCAGTACCAGAGGCGCGTTTACATATTTGCCGCCCGTAAGCTATTAATTTTAGCCGCCCCTAATGTTTTTCCTTTCCATTGAAATAAAAAAATTTGAAGAGGAAAAAAGGTCCTCACTTTAATCTCTACGTACAAAACCTTAAACAATTCACAAAGTACAAATCTGCCGCCCCCTAAAAACCGCCGCCCTAGGCTCCAGCCTACTCAGCCTTCTGGTAATGCGCCACTGGGCAGTACCGTGCCTAATATCAATAGTACATAATTTTTACCTCATGCTAATAACTTTAGCGGCTGCGACTAATTTCTTTGCTCGCCAAAAATCGGGACAAGCAACTTTTAGCACCATATTTAACTTGTAGTAACTTTGGAAATAAAAAATATTTTAAGCTGCGGATTTCGGTATGTTAAAGCCCATTTCGTCTAGATGACATGGTGCAAAATGATTTTTGAAAAATAATCAAATGTTCATGGTATACAGGGTGGTCAATGAACAGATGCAAAATTACAAAAGTTTAGAGGTGTGTGATTCCGGTAATAATTTTTTCTCGCATTTAATTATAGGTCATTAGTAAAGTAATATCAATATCTCCAGAAGTTTTTGCCAGTTTTTTGATCACAACCCTTTAGCCCCAGAGACACTACCAAACAAAAATGTGTCAAAACTTTGCTACCAATATCTTTAAAACGCTGTAACTTAAAAACGGCTTTACCGATTTCAACCAGGTTTTCACATTCTGAAAGCTTATTTTCTTGTTCTTTTATTACCTTACCACTTTTTTGGTAAATGGCGATTTCTATACAATACAGGGTCAATCAAAAAGTAAAGATAAAATTGCACAAAATATGGCTATTGCTTCGTTTTAAGCTATGACAATTGGGCTGTACGTTGTTGTTTGGTTTGAAATTTGGTCAATATGCAGCTTCGGTCAATACCTCTGGACGGTTTTTTTACTTTTTCGATTAGTGCCTTTTGGCCACAGATACGCTACCAGGCAGATCCATTGTCCTAAAATGTGTCTTTTGTGGATTTTTGATGTGATCTGGAAATTTTAAATTAATTACTACTTAATGATTTTTTTTTTCGTACAGGGTAATCAAACAAAACTGACTCTTTCATTATACAGGGTGTTTCAAATTTTTATCAGGAAAATTTAATAAACGATAGAACATGAAAAAATAAAAAAGCTCTCAGATATGAAAACCTGGTCGAAGTCGGTAAAGCCGTTTTTAAGTTACAGCGTTTTAAAGATATTGGTAGCAAAGTTTTGACACATTTTTTGTTTAGTAGTGTCTCTGGGGCTAAAGGGCTGTAATCAAAAAACTGGCAAAAACGTCTGGAGATATTGATATTACTTTACTAATGACCTATAATTAAATGCGAAAAAAATTATTACCGGAATCACACACCTCTAAACTTTTGTAATTTTGCATCTGTTCATTGACCACCCTGTATACCATGAACATTTGATTATTTTTCAAAAATCATTTTGCGCCATGTCATCTAGACGAAATGGGCTTTAGCAAACCGAAATCCGCAGCTAAAAATATTTTTTATTTCAAAAGTTACTACAAGTTAAATATGGTGCTAAAAATTGCTTGTCCCGATTTTTTGGCGAGCACTTTATGTCCTTTATAGAGACCCAGAAAGGTTTCTATTTAAACAAGACAATGTCACATTTTTTAAACTAATGATAATATAACATAAATGTTTAAGTTTTTCTTGTGGTGTGGAATTTCAAAAAAGGCCTAGAATTTTTAATATCAAGTACTGTACATTAGTATACAGCATAATACAATGAATACAAGTTAGGATCTTTGAGTATGACGTAAATCAGGTGATCACTGCCTCTGACTTGGTAATGTAAATAAATTGTAAACAAATAAAAAAACCATGGTATTTTTCTACAGTTAGTTTGATGTTTTACATTGCTTTTCGGCAATTACATTAATTTCGTTTATGCTAATAAATATTTCGGGAAAAAATATCACATTGCAACGTCATTACTAGAAGCAGAACTGATTTGGAATCGCTGTTGATCCTACCTTGTACTCATTGTATCATAAGTATATAGTGTGACCACGAATGGACTTAACTATAGCTGTATATTTTTTATTTTTTATATTTCGAAAAAAAAACATAAAATTTTTTTGTTTTATCTAAAATAATAAAAGATATATTAAAAATCGTCATAAAATATACAGTGATACAGTGATTTAAAATCAAAAAATGTTACTTTGAAAAAAAATATCGAAAAATGATAAAGATTATATTAGTATTTAAGTAAGTAATTAAATAGTAAAGTAAAAGAAATTTAAAATATCATATTTTTATTGGTTATGGTTTCTAGGAAAATAAAGTTTAGATTTTAAAAAATCCCAATAATTCCAAAATAAACATACATTTTTAAGTTTTTCTTGTGGTATGGTTTAAAGAAAAGGCCAAGTATGTTTAATATCAGGTAATTGCTCTAAATTAAAAAGTAAACACTAAGACCGGACCACAATATCGTGATAGGTTTTGTTTTAAAATCTTGTGTTGGTGTACGTGATATGACTTATGTGAAAACATTGTCCTGATTTTTATTTAATGCTGACCGCTGTCGACTCGTTTTAAATTCTCTACATATGTTTTAAAGTTTATAAATCAAATTTAAATTTACCACTGCTTACAGCAACTTTATTATAAAATAACTGACTTTATTTATATTTAACCTTTTTTTAAATTTAAAAAATATACAAATGCTTTTTACCGTATTGCAATTAAAATATTTGAACTCTAAAGATTATAAAAATTGTTTAAAGAAAAAAGTAATATTTTTTTTAAGTCATTAGGGTAGAATCTTCTTTTATTTAAAATGTGGCCTATTGTAACGGCTAAAACATTAAACATACCTATACTGAAATATCCTTTTACATAATTAAATAAAGGAAACTACAGAGTATTTTAAAAATAGAGTAAGTGGCATATATGTACCGGGTATCAAGTAATAAATTTACAACCCCCTCATAACTTTTAATTTTCACTATACAAAACAAATAATTATATCAGTTTGTTGGGTTAATTCTGTAGTTCCTGAATCAATAATTAAATTTTTATTATTTTCTCAAATATACAGGGTAGGACAAAAAGTACAATTTTTTGAAATGAAACACCCTGTATATCCTATTACTAATAAAAAGATATTTTAAAGAGCTTTAAAAAATTACTACTTTTGATATATCTATCTTTATTAGTTTTAATGGTAAAATAATATCCCTCTATAACTTAAGAGATAATAAAAATCTGATTACTAATTTAGAAACTACAGAATTAACCCAACAGTCTGACGTTTTAAATTATTTTGTACGATAAAAGATCAAAAAGTGGCATGGCATTTAAAATAAAATGAAAATGAATATTAATTAAAAATTGCCTTTTCCAGCAAAAGTAAAACAATTTTTTTATTTTAAATAATACATAAAACATAAGTTTAATGTCCAAATTACTTTTAAATAAAACGAACCTTTAATAGAAAAAAAAATTTAAAAGTTTAAAATATACAGGATGTTTTATAAGGAAAATCATATGTTTGTTTTATATTTCGAAAATTAAAAAAAAAGTACCTGTATGTCAAAAACGGAGCGTCCTATGACAAATCTTTTAAAGTCATTTTTTGTTTCATTATAAATCATTAAATTCATTCTTTATTTTGTGTTTTTAACACTTTGCGAAAACCGTAAGTATCTATCTTAATCAATAACCAAGATTCCCTGCAACTGCAACTAAATCCGGACACCCTATACACAAAACTTTTCAGATAACACCCTGTATACTACCAATACCCAATTACATTAGCGACATAAAACCGTACAAAAATTACTCTTTTAACAGAGAAAATTACTTCACAAAAATGGGTTAGACGTGTTCGGAATTATATTTGTTCATTGCGTGTTCATTGATCATAAACTACGAGCTTTGAAAATGATTTTTAGTAAATCAAAGAAATAACTTTTAATATTAGAAAAATTAAAGGCTTGTGTAACAAGATATAAAATTTTCCGGCAAGAAATGTAGAAAACAATTTTCTTTATTCATTTAACCACATGTTAAGGTACGCAAGCAAACTGGTATTGATCGAGATAGGTGTTGGACAAGTGTTGGTGCATCTTAGCATGTACAATAGTTGTAAAAGTTAAGGGTAGAATTACACCGGTCTACAGCATTTATGCGCACGGGCTATACATACGTTATTTTTATTGCTTATATACCTTGAAATAAGCATAAAAACAAAAATAGTTCTGAATTTGCTTTTGTACGACACTGGACACAGGGATGATTTATTAAAAGATACCAAACATCAATTTATGATTCATTCTTACAAAAAAGTTTTAAAAAGAGTCAAAATATTTAAAAATAAACAATTTGCCTTTGCCTGTCATGTTGAGTGAAAGTTTCTCCTATTAACCCCCAAATATAATTCTCCATAATGGTTTCAACATACTGACCTTGGAACGTTTCTTAAATTGCATTATATCTTAATAGAAGCGTCTTTCTTGTTCTTCTGAATAAGATCCTATATTATTTTTTAATTTATCCAAATGACAATGTGCATCTTTAGAAATATTCTAGATCCGGTAATAAAAAAATCTTTATCATGTCAGTGATCAGCTTTTCATAATTTGTAGCTCTATATTTTTAAGTTAAGTCGGCCTATGGCCTCAGACTACGTAACCAGTAGGTAGTTAGATTTACTTAAACTTCAAGAATATACAGGATTTGTAAAAAAATAAAAAATTCCAACAGAGCTTTGGGTCTTTATTTCGGTTTATTTTTTTAATTTTAAATAAGCCCTGTATAATATTTTTTTATTATTTTTATTAATAACATATAACATTATAATAAGCGTACCCCATTAAAACAAAAACTAAAAGTATTTGACAAAAATAATAAGATTTAAAAATTTCTTTACTACAAAAACCTTAATAAAAATATACAAAAACGAAAAATCAGTCTGATGCTACTATACTTATGTTAAATAAAAACATTATCATTTATATTAGGGCTGGCAAAAACCGGAAAAAAACAAAACCGGTTAATCGAATATTTAAAAACCGGTATTAGAAACCGGTATTAAAAATCGGTATTAAAAACCGGTTTTTAAAACCGAAAACCGTTTTCAAAACCGATACACCGAAATCGGTTTTAAAACCGAAAACGGTTCTCAAAACCGAAAAAGGCTTTTCTAAACCACAGTTAACAGAAAATCGGAAAGTAATTATTCTCCATTAATCGTTTTTGCGTTGATTTCAGATTTGCCCATGAGCTGTGGTGTTAAGTGATAATCATTATTCATCCTAGAATATTCTTCAAAAGAAATTGGTTAAATATAAATAAGAATAAAAATATAACATCCCTGTTAATAAAATGCAAGATTCTAAAAGGTGATGTAAAAATTCCATACATACATACATAATTTATTTTTTCCTCTTTATTTAAAATTGGTATTCTATTTTCGGTGTTTTTCTTGGTTTATTGGTTAATAAAAAAACAGAAAAGGAAAAGTGGTGATTTTTAAATTTTAATTTAGTGTATTATTAATATTTTTTGTACTATATTAAAAAATGGGTTCTTAAAATTTATTTTGTTACATATCTTTTAAAATTAAAATCGAATTTAAAAAGTTTTATATGAAAGTTGCTCATTTTTATATGTAGATTAAGATTCTAAATAAAAAAATTGGAGTTCCCTTTTGAAAAAACAAAGTTGATATGAATATGACCTTAAAATTTTAGTCAAGGTCACAAACTAATAATACCATTAAATTTGCCCCTTTATTTCAAACAATTCTTACTAGAAACATTTTCTTCTAAAATGCGCCGTTTTCTGGTTATTTGCCTGTCTAAAGTTAAATGAACCACCCTGTATAATCTGTCAACCAATATCCGATTTTACAAAATAAACGGTTTTTTCTTTTTTAGATATAAACCGCAATCAACCAAAAACCTATTAATTAATATTCGAAGAACCGCTTTTCGATTTTGGTCCGATTATCCAAAAACCGGTATTCGAAAACCGATTATCCGAAAAACCGGTATTTGAAAACCGCTTTTTAAAACCGGTTAACCGATATTCGAAAACCGTTTTTTATGTTTACTAGGAGGAGTTACCTACACTGTGCTTTCCTATATAGTATACAGGGTGTCCAGTAACTTAAGTAAGTAACCGACAAACTATAAAAGGGCAATTCTATAATGAAAATAAGAAAAAAACTTCATATGAACATATGTCCTAAACGTCTTAGTTTTTAAACTACGGGGAGTTAAAAATTGAAAAAAAATCTCGTTTTTTTTTAATATATATTTTATACTAATTAAAATATTTTGAAAAAGTTTGAAAAACATCTTTATGCTTTAAAAGACATATTTTGACATAATTTTTTTTTATCAGTGTCGTTCAAAAGGGGTTTGGGGTAAATATTAAAAAAAAATGGTACGCCACCGCATATTTTCAAAATAAAAATCTTTTTTTTAAATTTTATCACTTTACTTTTTTGTTTAATGAAAGGTTTTTACATAAAAAAATAAAAACCATTTTTTGGCATGGTCATGTCGTATTGCTTAAAATCAAATTTTACAGTAAAAAAAACCTTTGTTATTCTTTCTTTAATTAGATAGGGAGTTGATCATGTCAAAAAATGTTTTATATTTATTTACGCGAAAACCGTCCATTAAACAAGGGATGAAATTTGTTGTAAACTAAACGACGAATCAAAAAAGATTTGCAGTGTCATACCATTTTTTCTTAAAAATATTTACACTAAACTCTTTACGGACGCCACTGGTAAAAGTTTTTTATGTCAAAAAATACCTTCTGATGCATAGAAGATGTCTTCGATTTTTTTTAAATATTTTAATTGGTATAAAAACGATACTTATTTAAAATTTTTAACGCCCCGTAGTTTAAACACTCGGACGTTTAGGACATATTTTCAGTTTTTTCACTGTAGAATCATCTCCTAAAGTTGTTGGTTGAGTTAATGGACACCCTGTATACCATTTGAGTAAAAAATGAATTCTTCTATGCTTTTCTTC
Organism: Listronotus bonariensis; assembly: GCA_014170235.1. Classification (NCBI taxonomy): domain Eukaryota; kingdom Metazoa; phylum Arthropoda; class Insecta; order Coleoptera; family Curculionidae; genus Listronotus; species Listronotus bonariensis. The sequence goes on from JACEGR010002745.1 coordinate 76,357, forward strand.
TAAAAATTTTAAACCAATACAACGCCCTATTTGTTTTTGTAACCATGGCTATGGATAGTTTAAATTGTTGTCATACAAGTTTGGTCATGATCAAACTAAATAGCAATCCTAAAGGTAAATTAAAAATATATGTACATATATTTGGTAATTGCGAAATAAAGGATTAAGAATTTGTAAAGGGTGTGTCAAAAATATTTTATAAAATAAAATTATCTTTTTATGATCACTTTAATAAAATTTATTTTAAGGTATATGAAGGGAAATAGAAGGTATGGCATGGCATTTTATAGATTTTATGAGAGTGCAAGATAAAATACCAACAGCAATCGTTTAAATAATCTGATGTTATCGGTGAATTTCCGACATTTGGCCAAAATAACTTATTTTCTGAAAAAAAGGATAATTATAAAGTAAAAATTAATAATTATAATAAACGACTTACATCCTCTCGTAATTTTTCAGAAGTAGGTACTAATTTTATTGTGTCTAATATAGTGAAGTATGACACGCACTTTTTTCTAATTGCCAAAATGGCGCAGCTAAAAAGTACGCATAACACATTACAATTTAATTATAATACAATTTTCGTCAAAATCTTTTTACTTTAGGGGGATTCAAGCTATAAGATTTACTTCTATACGTTTTAAGAGGCTCTCTAATTAAAACTGAGTATAGTATGTTAGGTTTTTTTCTGTAATTTTAAATGAAAAAAATCTCTTATATATAGCTTGAATAAAGCCTAGTTAACTTGCAAAAATTCAACAGGGAATATATTAACTACTTTTGTGGATTTTTAGCTCTTCTTTACTCTGGGTTTCATTTAAAGTCCATTTGAAAATCAAGTTGGCGGCGCATCTGGGCATGCAGATGCTCTATCTTGATTGTATAGTGAGGCGTATGGAAGTCTAAAAAGCTTTTATTGAAACTATATTGCCAAAAGAAATAACCCCAGGATATGTGTCATAGATAAAAAGGTAAGGAGATATTTTGAAAAACTTTTACTACGCACGACAAAAATATTATTTAATATTCTCATCATAATTGTTAACAATAATTTTTACACAGGATGTTTTAAAACAAATACGAAAAAATATAAAAGGTAATTTCTTGCTTAATATAAAGGGTAGTTGGGTGTACATATAAATATTGAAAAATGACGAAGAAATAGGATTTTTTCTTCTCAAAAACAAAAAGGGTTAGAATATTTTAATTCTACGAAAATATTGCTTTAGAACAATATACTTTTTAATAATTTTTATTTTCTTTTTGAATTATTTAAAATCATAGATATAGTGTACTTCCATAGTTCTTATTTACTTAATAATGAAAAACTTTTACAAGGATTTAAACATTATCATCTTGAGATGAAAGAACTTATTTAAAAAATCTAGTAAGGTATTTGTTTTATTTGTTTATTTAACATCATTTATTAGTTTAAATATAATATATTTTATTTCTTTGACAAAAAATAACTTTATTTTAAGTAAGAACTCACTCCCTAAAATTTGTCGCGTTGACTTTGAAACATTTTCCATTTTCAAACATGTATGTTACTTCTCGTAGGTAATACATTTTAGTATAAGAAGAGCTGTCAAAAAATGATGAAGTATACATAATCAAGTAAACACATTTTTATCCTGCGCATTTCATTAAAAAAGGTATTTTTTGTCACATAAATTTACCAGATGAACACCAGAATTGTTGCCAAAAAATTGAAACAGGTTAAATTTTAATTATTTAAAGTGGTTGACTGCGAAAATGCCCTTTAATGTATTAAGCTCCTGAACACATTCAAGTGTTCCCTTGGGTGCAAAAGAGCTGCGTGTAATCGGCTAACCAGGAATTCTGGTATTTAGGCGGCAAGGTACACTTAGTTAATATTAATTAAAATAGCCAAATTTGCATAGGAGGTAAAAAAACCACTTATACTTTTTGTCTAATTATATTCTGTCTTTTTTACCGTATACCGGGAGGTGTGTCGCCGAGTGGAACATAGAAATTTCCATGTAAATTTTAAGGGTGTTAATTATTGACTTCCCTGTACGTATGACAGAAAAAATGTAAAATAACTTTTTGAAGAGGCCAATATGACAAACTCTTGTGACCAGTTACACAAAATTTTAATCAACGAATCCTAAATTAATCAGTTAAATGTTATTGCAAAATTACCAAATTTTATGTTCGGGTAAAACCAAACAGGCCCCGGTAAAAAGAACTTTGTCACTGACATAAAGAAAAGTGTTAATAAATCAGTGACAGTCTTATAACAAATTATTTGCTGGTGGCTGCTATCTGTTTGGTTTTACCTGAACCAAAAATTTGGTAATTTTACAATTACATTTAATTGAATAATTTAAGATTCGCCTATTATTTTTTTTTAACTTGGCACAAGAGTTTGTCATATTGGTCTCTTCAAAAAGATACATTTTTTTGTTAAACGTACAGGGAAGCCAATAATTAACCCCTTAAAATTTACATGGTATTTCTTATATTCCGCTCGGCGACCGACGCGACGCACCACCCGGTATAAGATGTCTACTTTAAATATGCCCCAAAAAATGCAAGAATACATATCTTTAGTTTTTTTAAATGAAACGCTGTATATATTACAAACTTTTTAGACATGTCTGTTTTAAACTGCTATTTTATACAAAACGGTTCAATATATCGATTTAAATAAAGTATACCTTTTTGTAGAAAAAGGAATTAAACAGTCAAAGCAAAATATTTAATGTGTCACCTCTGTCAGAAATATATACATAAAATGATAAAAATCGTCTCACCACTGGAAAGAAGCATTAGTTTAAGGTTAATCAGTTGCCCAAATATCATTGGTGCAACAGTTTAAAATTTAAAATTAGAATATATATATATATATATATATATATATATATATATATATATATATATATATATATATATATATATTTTTATTTTAACTTTGAAGGTCAATGACTTAAAGCGCGATAAAACTTTTTTTTATATGTATTAACATTATTTTAAATAATTTATGATTATACTTTTCCGGTCACCCTGTATAATAGTATATTACATTACAAGTGTGGAAAATGACTAATTTCACACGAGTGGGAATATTGTAGCACGAGGCGTTAGCCGAGTGCGACAAACCCACGAGTGTAAGAAAGTCATTTTCACACGAGTACTGTACACTATTTTTCCTACGACCACAAATTATTCACCAAAAAAAAAAATTAAAGTTTGTCTGTTCAGAAAAAATAAAAACAATTGAGAACTTTGCAACACTAGGGTGATATTTACTTTGCAACACTAGTGTGATATGTACTTTTCCTCACTCTATTATACTGTTTTGACAATATTTTTACATCGAAAATCACCTGCCTAGAAGCATTATATAACTTTTCTCATTTTGGAATTTAAAAGGCCCTCACTTAATAAAAATTGTATGGTTTTGTTAGGTAATAACGGTTAATTGTTTAATACGGTTTTCTGCTATTATAAGGGTTTTTTAAAAATTATCGATACTTACATATTGTAGACACTCTTCTAAATAAAATGTAAGTGGTGCATATCCAAAATATTCCGTTTTTTAAAAATATCAGTAAACAAACTTACGGGACCGGGGAGTGAAAAGGGGTGCTGGGTGGGGTAAAATTGGTAAAACGTGTTAATGAAACTGAACATCACATGTAAAATTAAGTAAAAATTACAGTTTTTCCTCATATTTTTAAGAAAAAATATAAAAATATGAAAATTGTAAATGCATAACCTAAAGTCCTAAAAGTAAGAAAAAAACGACTACCAAACGTCAGTTACCATGCAAAATATGGAAAGCATTTGGCAACGTCGGAAGGGTCTGATTCTATTTATGAATGGATAAAAGAAAGTGGATTCATAAAGTGTGTATTAGCCTTAGGTTTAATTAGGGATTAAAAAAAAGATTTAACTAGTTGTTTGAGTACACCAAGAAAGAGAGAAAGGAATTTGATCTATAGGCTTTTTTCTCTGGCGCTTTAAGTCGAACGGTCAAGCGGCAAGGCTGCCTCTATAAGGTGCGTGCTCAAAGGTAGAAGGGAGATTTTTAATTTGATCTACTTACCTGACAACACTGTGCCACTGAGCGAGCTGTCAGTGAAAGTTGTTTTTGTGGTAATGTCTATTTTTGTTTATGTTTTTATTTTTTCGGAAATTTTATTATTACTCTTTTCAATATTGGAAGAAAGCTTATACTGTGCAGTAACTTAACGTCAATAAGATGATTTTCGCTAATTTGGGTTCTACTGTTTAAGGTAAGTAAAAAGCTTTTTTACTGTCACTACAATAAATATGTCACTTGCAAAACCAATAGCAGTTTTTAGAATGACATCATAATATATATCACACGAGTGTTGTAAAGTACTTTGCAACACTAGTGCTGTAAAGTACTTTGCAACACTAGTGTGATATAACGCATTTTCTATGCATGAAACCAGTGTGCTATTTGCTATTTTCACAAGTGGTCGTAGGAAAAAAGTATTTTTGTCAAAAGAAAAAGATAGTAAATATAATATTACTTTAAATTAACCGTTGTTCTTGCTAGCAAAACGCAATAAAGGATTTAAAAGAATAAAGGAAGCCACAAAGTTTTTCATTTTAAATTTTTATTTACCGTTCTTTTTGCCCGGCACCGTTCTCTTGGCTTTTCAACAGCCCAAATAAAAAACGGGAAATAAAGTCGTAAATCTTACAACATCTCGTAAATCTAAAGAGGTATTTGGGGCAAGCCTATTGTTAAATCAAGGTGTTGCTTACCTTCACCTATTTAAATGGCTTTCGTGCCGTAATCAACACATTGTTGTTTTTACCAGGAAATCGACTGACAAATTTTTAGCACGGCACGACAAGCTAAAAGGGAATAATAGACAGTGCAAATTTTAAAATATTCAAATATAAAATAATTTTTCTCAATAATAATATTGTTTACCAAATTAAAAAAAATAAATGAAACTATTCAGGAAAGACCGGGCTAAAAAATTGTCAATTTTTTATTTTAAATAATATATCGAAAATATTGTTTTGGGTGGCAAAATAAGAGGATCATAAAGGTTTAAATTCTTAATTACTAGTCTTTTATAATGAAACACATATTTGTAATGTTTTATTAATTTAAAGACATTCCTAAGTTTTCGTATAACAAATTGCTATGAACATAGAAAAGGTTTGGATATATTATAAAATTTAAATATTTTAGGCGATAAGATTGATAAAATTGTGTTTTTGATAATGTTATTTATCAATATGTTTCACTTAGTGGAAACAATGGATTCAACAACAATAAAAACAACATTTTTTTTACTTTAAATTAAATTATGAATAACTTTGGAAAAAATATTTTTGTTAAAACGTTCAGAAACCTTTTTGTAGCGCAATAAATATTCTTCAAGAATACATGTTGTTTCTCTTTATAATATATATATTTATAAAAGTAATTTTCCTTGGGTTTAGGTCAGTTTAGTCACTCAGTCAAAATTACTCTTATAAATTTATAATTTTTGGTCAAAGAATCATAAAATAAATATATATATATATATATATATATATATATATATATATATATATATATATATATATATATATATATATATATATATTTAATTAATACGTTTGTTACATAAATTCCAAAATTAAAAAGGTAAATCAAAAAAATTGATTGAAAAATGGCTCGCCAGGGGAAATTAAAAAAAAAGATTTTTGTAGGCGATTTAATTTTTTAAGGTACATGTGCAGATATTTTTTCACCCCGCAGGTCATTCAGCTTTGCGCAAAAATAAAAATACAAATAGACAACCTAAAATTTTAATTATTTTTACAGTATACTCTTCTGGGTATACTTGAAGTTAATGTCCACGTCCTTATTTTAAATGGAACACCTTATATATTTTTTATTTTTTAATATTCTGCATAAAATTTTAAACATGTTTTATGTATAATGTTCGTTACCTTTCTCCCACCGTAATTGACTTATTTTAAATTTTATGTCAAAATTACGTTTGCAAGCCATTGCAATTAATTTTTCCTAAACAAAAGCGTTTTAGAGGAATTCAAGAAATATTTCTTATTTAAAAAAATGATATTTTAACAATTATTAAATACAAGGTGGTCAAAAATAATCATTAAAAATTATATCGACAAAACCCTTAAAAGTCATTTTTTTAAAACTAATACCCCTATATTTTATTATCTTATCTTATTCGGCAATAAAATTAAGGGTAAGTCTGGCTATTTATTTAAATACGTTTTAAGGCTAATTAATAAAATATGTATGTTTTTTTAAAGATTTTACCAAACAATTGTAATTATTTTTCAAAATTTTAAATTTAAACAATTTTCCATGGCTAAATTTATAAAATTTAAGAAAAATAAATTTAGTAAAATGTTAGTACAGTCATGTAGTGTAAAAAAATAAAGTAAAAATTGCCATTATAGAGGGTGTGTCCGAAATTTTGATTATTTGATTTATTTAAATATAGCCTTACCCATAATTTTTTAGGCAACAATGTAGCAACACCTTTGTTAATAAAATAGTTTTCTATTCCGATCTTAGACAAAAAAGTATTTTACTCTAAAAAGTCGTACAGCAATGCAATAACCCAGATAACAAAGAGTACATCATAATATATTCCCTTTCAAACTGTACATATTATAAAAATTTAGGCACTCAGCTTCAACGAAACATTACCATTTTTTCATTTCTCCCAACAGGTTATCCTTTAGCCTCCGGAGAGCCACTCATTATGCTCTTATTGTTTTAAGACACGTTTTCCCGGCTTTTCCCTTGCCTACTTCCTTCTTTATTTTTATGCCTTTAATCTGGCCTGCTTTTCTTTCTTCTAAGGTTTATAAACATCTGAAAGCTTATTTTCTTTATACATTTTTAGCATGTAAAGCTGTGTGTATGAGAGCCAGAATGAAGGTGCAAGGGGTGGATTTGCATTCCTCTGGGTTTTGGATACAGTAGACAAGCGACAAAAAATGTAGTAAGTTAATAGGTATTTTTAGGTGAAGATTAAGTTTTTCCACTTTCCTGGATTTTTTTTAAATATATCCCCATGGTATTTTAATACAACCCAATATGTAGAAAATAATACCTTTTTTGATTTTTTTTGCTTTTCGAAATTTCATTTATAAAAACTGGTTAAAGAAAGTAGGGTTTTTAAAATGAAGATTTTTTTGGTAATTATTTTTTTCAGTCTTACTTTTCAAAATTTTTAACTTTTTGAACTCCCTTGAAAGTCATCATCCTGCCGGCGCCGATGGCTGTGTATGTACAGGCGCGGCGAGTTTTGAAATTTTATATGGGTGCCATGTGTCAAAAACTTTTTAAGAACAAAAAAGGGTCCTCATCCACATACATTATACTTACTCCATTTCTTCTTGCCTAATAGTAAAAAAATTTGAACAGTTTTGAAAGACAAACCCAACAAAATATCAAAATTGTTCTTTCCTCATATGTTTGCAAATGTATGTGGGTGAGGACCTTTTCATTTTGGTCTTTAAAGAGTTTTTAACACATGACATTCATATAAAATTTCAAAACTCGCTGCGCCTGTGTATGTATACCGGGTGTCAGCGAATCCATTTAACCAGCCATAACTTCTAAAGCAGGAATGGCGAACCTTTTCGCATCAATGTCCCATTTTTGTACAATAATGTAAAATAATGTTCTACGCGTGCCATGAAATACTTTTTAAGTCAGTAAGTAAAAAATTTGGCAAAAAGTTCCTTAACTTTAAACTTTTAAATGATGTCCAATTGATGGTAACATGGTATCATGAAGCCCTGAAATACTTTTCGGAGTGAGCTAAAAATTTATAAGCAAAAAAATAGTATACTGTGCAAAAGTTTTGAAAAAGACTCACACAAGTATGACGTTTGTGCACGAGCCGTAGGCGACTGCTACAAGTCATACGAGTGTGCAAAGAGTCAGTTCTAAACGTTTTGCACGCGATACTTTTCTACGACAGCAAAAAGTAAGTAATTATATGTGATTTTTATTATTTTTATTCTTTTAACTTTTAACAGGCTGTGCGAAAATTTTTCATAACCCGGTGAGAAATGTTTTTACACGCTTATGTCAAATCTAAATGACAGAAAATAAAATATTTTTGACTGGTTGACACTAAGAAGTTTATCATACATCATATGAAATTAGTCATTTTCAGATGCTCTTTGACGTGCGTTTTTAGACACTTTTCATAGCAGTCGTAGAAAAAGGTATTTTACTTCAAACTTTCATCTTTGTCCCTTTCTGCCGCTGTGTAATTGTCACTGAAAAACATCAACACACTCGCGTGTCCAAAATTTTAACACGCGTGCCATTGGTACACCATTATATAGGAAAAATGGTATAGGAAGATAAGAGTTTTTGCATATATATCATTTTTTGGTTACTTACGGTTTTACCGGAAATGGCTCCAATTTTATATTTTTAAAGGAAACTTCCTGTATATTTTAACATTTTGGGATTCCTGAGACAATTCTAAATAGTAATTCGATCTTTTCCAAAGTTGTTAATTTATTTTACTAATTTACTCTCATTTTTCCAAGTTCTTTTATCACTTTCAAAGGTTTTCGAAAACGCCCGAATTATCCATTGAGAATTTTATGCCATCCTGTACTTAGAATTTTCGCGATATCTAGATCTTTCTTTACTCTTCCACCATACTATAAAAAGGCGACGGAAACCCCCGTTCGAGTAGAATAAATTAGATTTTTGTGGTGCTTACTTTAAGACTATTACAAGTAAAGATTTGTCGTTATTGTAACTATATAGTCGGAATCGCTCTTATCGTGCGGGTGTATGAATTAATCAACGACAAACTTTTGCAGTTACATTTCTTTTTATCTTGTTTAATAACATCTTTTAAATACAACGCGTAAGATAAATGAAACAGGTATATGCGAGGTTAATGTCCAAAAAAGATACAATAATAAATATCAGTGGCGTTATAACAATCATTATAATAAAAGAATGCCTGATTTTGATGAATGACATTTAACGTCAGTTTGATAGATTAAATTTTAAAATATGAAGTAAAAAGACCTTTCTGTGGATTTTTTCATCTCCAAAAATGGTATTAAATATTGTAAATTATTTCGAGAACGAAAAAGCAAATAAAGGATTACCTATAAATATACACGAAGAAGTAGTAAAGCACTTGGAATTAGTTTAAGAATGGTGGAAAAGGTGGTACATGAAAGAAAGAACAATCTTATTCCCAAAATAGAAAAAAATGCAAACGAAAGAAGCCAAAGACTTTATTTTAATTTAGATTTAAGTAAAAGTGTAAAAATGAAAGTAAGAAAAAGAATGTGGCCAGGGAAAACGATTTATTGTCCTACATGCTGGGTCTTCAACGGGATTTGTTTCAGGTGCTAGTTTAATTTTATCTTCAAAATCTAAAACTTTGGAATATCATGATAATATTAATTGCGAATTGTTTAAATAATGGGTCAAAGAACAGTTATTACTAAATTTACAAGAGCCTTCTTTAATTTTATTGGACAATGCTCCATACCATTCAAGAATTTTAAATAAACAACCAAATGCAAGTTGGTCAAAAGGGAAATTTATGATTGGTTAATCAACGAAAATCAAAATTACTTACCATTTAATAATTTGATAAAATTCGAACTTCTTTCAATGGCAAAATCACTGAAAAAACCAATCGTTTACGCAGTTAATCAGATAGTGCGTGAATGCGGTTATCAGTTCTACGATTGCAGCTGTACCACTGCCATTTAACGCAATTAAACTTAGATGAGCAGGATCAAAAACCTATTATGAGAAGCGCTGGGCTTAAATCTGATCAGGTTGAATTAGTTTGGAAAGAGGCACTAGACCACATCACAGAAGAATATTGGCGGAAATTAGTAGAACATACTGAAAAAATAATTAAAATCTGGTGGGAGAGGGAATAAATACTGGATGTTCAAATAGATTCACTGATCATTTAACCATTTAAGGATGACTCGGAAGATAACGAACCGTTTTTTAATCCCATTAATGATAATGATTGATAAGTCTTAAAATTCGTTCTTCTTTTTGTCTAAAAAATTTATAAATCAATATCCCTTGTGTGTTACATTTGTGTTTAGCATATATAATTTATAAATAGTATTTATTACTTTTATTTTTACAGATTCGCTTTAATAATCTTTAGTTTCTGACTTCTTTCACTATAGTTCGTTTGATTGGTAATAAAGGTATAAGAACGAAGACACGTGTTTTTATACGAGGTGTTTTGGAACACCTGTATACCATTTGTGGACTCCTTAAGACAGTTTTTAATAATTTTAGCATTTTTGCTATATTTTATTTGCGTTTTAGGTTGGCAAAAAAAATGTATTGCACCCTTTGCATGGCGGCGGCAGGCCAGCGCCAAAACGGCTACGCGGAACCCAATTTTTAAGGTTAAATTAAAATATTAAATAATGGAGCTATATTTGCGAAAGTGTTCTACCAAGTTTTTTTTATTTTAGAATCGTTTTTTAAATTTCATCTAGCTTTAAAATTTTTTAGGTATAACTACAAAACAGCTTTTTTTTTTTGTTAATAACACTTGAAATTTTTATTACAAAAATCCCATTTTCAGAGTTTTTATTGATTTTAAAATACCAACAACCATATTATTACAGTAATAAGAACTATTTTTCGCAGAAAACTCACTTCTTGATAAATTATGGGAATTTTATAAGAGAATGCCATGCAGAAGATTGGTGCGTGTAAAATAAATTAATTCAGCCGACTTTTTTCCTTTTTTCTATTAAAATAAAGTCATTATACCACTTATAATAAATCCCTCTAAATGACAAAAATATTGCCAAAAAGGCAAAAACTAATTAAAACTTTTATAACGTGGATTCGAAAGACTAATAAATAACGAGTGTTTTTTTTAGCGTTTCTAATCAAAATCTGCTGATCCACCCGGTGTTTTGTTAGCAGTATTCTTGATAACGAGAAAAATATAACAGCAATATTTTACGCTAGGTTGTCGTAATTATTTTGTCATTTGTTAATCCGTTTTCGAACCCTGTAAGGACGATGAATAACTTTGTAAACCTCTGAAAAATAGCTAACATGCTTTTGTAATAGATGCTAAACAATGCTTTTAATTCAGAAAATTTTATTAAAAGGTTGTTCAGGAAAAAAAAATTTTTGAAGATATTAGCTCTTATTAGATTTTTAAACAGCTGGATATATTTAAATATTATTTTAAAAATATGCAAACCAAGTAAACACTGAATTACGCCATGTATACAGGGTGCCCGCTAATTAATGGTACACAGAAAGACAACAGATTTATTATGCCAAAATATTAAGATTTAGCCAAACATACCTATGTATATTCAAAAGTTAATAATAAGACAGATGGGTCAAAGCGAAAATAATAATTTAAATTGATTGTTTTTAATACGTTTTTAATATTTAATTATATGCATGTGCTTTTACTTTACTTTACTTTGTAAGAATCGCTTTAAGCAACAGTTTTCTAGATATTCCCGTTTGGGTTATTTATTGCAGCAAAAAAATCTATAAAAACAGCGTATTAGCTATAAACACAACGGCCTTTACATAAACAAATGATTTAATATACGTAAGTTGGCGGCATATAGGAAACATTTTTATTATTACTTTTACAAAAAAAGTTATTCTTTATAAAAGTTCTGCATGGTCCTAAACCTAAAATGCAATCAGCAGATATCAAATTGTGTCAGTCATGTACGAGGTTTGGCCAAAAATGTAATTCTTGCTCAAGAGTAAAGTACCTGTAGTTTTGCTAATACCGCATATTTTTATAAAGAAAAGATGTTTAGAAGAAAAATACTTTTAAATGTGTAATTTTGTCTATTTCCAAAAAAATGGTTTTTGATTTTTTTTCCGCGATATACGCAGTTAAGAGAAACAATTACCTTTAAAGTGGTCTATAGTACAAGGCTTCGAGACAATAACCTTTTATCCTTTACACTACAAAAAAACTTTTTTTTAATTTTTAACACACAACGTAGTTTATATAAAGTTTTTTTTTCTATTTTTTTTATAGAATCGTTTGGTTAAGTTTGTCGGTTGAGTTACTGGACACCCTGTATGTGTATGTAGGTAATTTGATTGAAATTGATAAAAACTTTGATGTCTATTGGTGCCTAAACGGTGAGGTTTATCGACTTTAATAAAGAGTATCTTATTTTTAGGTTTTGATTGTCTATAAAATGACGCCCATCAGCTTTGCGATATCTGTCAAAATAAAAAAGTTATGATGTAAATAAATTTTAAGTTTTAGGTAAAGTGCCCTCTGGCGGTATTTAAAAAAGTAGTTTTGTCTTAAAATTTTGGAATCTGCAAAGCTCGATTTGTATGCCAAATATCAACTGGATTGGTTAAAAAATAAATGCAATATGGCGAAAAAACCAAAATAAAAATTGAACTTTGACGGCTTGTAACTCGAAAACGACATGACATTTTGTAAAAAAATTATATGAAGCTTTACCCTTATTTTGTCAAGTAGAATCACCCCATTAAGTTTCGTGATCGATTTTTAAATCACCCTGTTTAAGTCTGACCTAAAACACCCGTTAAAATTCCTTTGTAGTTTACCACGCTATAGGTATTTTTACAACAATTAAAGCCAATCATGAAAAAGCTATTTGTTAATTTGATTTTAATAGGCGCCGTATTTTAGCCATTTAGCATGGAATGCATACCGAAACCCAGCCATGCGAAATAATTTACCAAAGTCAACAGAACTTTTTAATCCTTTTTACCGACTTGACCCAAAACTCGGCATAATTTAGGGCTTTTCTGAATTTTATTTGAATTCCAAATCTAAATATTACGGTTTTCCGCTGGATTAAAAGGTTTTGGGATCAACGGGAGCTTTTGTAAAATATTACATTGGGCTTTCGATAATGTACGTCATATGTAAATTTAAACCAAAGTAAGGTTTTTTAGCTTGGTTATTTCAATAATTTTTAATTTACATGCTAAGTCTTATTTTAGGGGTTAATTTTAGAAAATATACAAAAAGTAACGATATTTTTGTAAATACTAGTGTTGATTATATATCTATTACTAAATATTGTTTTTTTTACGTTAAATTCAGTAACTATTAGCCAGTAATAATTCATTATCCTAAAAATTATTAAAAAATAATCGAAAAAATAAAAAAATTAACCAAAAAATAGAAATATGTTATAAAATCTTTTTAATTAAAAATAACTTAAACATTATTAAACTTTTAGTTCTGACGTCATGCCTCGGTTCTGCGCGTCTCACTCCGCTCCCGGGGGCCGGTGTTGTCAGGTTTACCATGATCTAGAACCGTTGTTGACAGGTTTACTAATAAATATGGCATCGCGCAAGACTGCTAATTATTTGACAGATGACAGACGCATGCGCCGTACCCTAAACAGACGTTGCCTGGATTCCTAATTATTTAGAGCATAGATAATGAGATGGTGCTGTTTAATTGATCTGTCACGAAATTTCCAGATAGAATAATTATTTGACATAGATGACAGATGATGGTGTTGTTGATACATATCACGAAATTTCGATATTTCGAAATTTCGAAAAGCCGCGCTAGCGCGTTATCGCGCTATCTCGCTATCATGCAACGGGGCGGAGGCCTAAATACCTGACAGGCTGAGATCCTGATGATGACGTGTCTGATGTTACACCACCCACCTGTATGGTAAGGCATAGGCAATACCAAGCTTACGGCCATTATACCGTATAAACTGATTCGTCTACTCCGGAAATACCACATTGTTTAACATTTAAATTCAAATAGCTTCTGTAGCGGCATGGTTATGGCGATGAACTCCTGACTCAAAGGCCAATGGTTCGAATTTGACTGAAGACTTTTTATTAGGATGATCACGTGGGATTTTTACCACACCCTAAATATGGCGCCGATTCCTATTACGTCATCATACCAAGTATTTTTCGTCAATTTTCAGATAGCTGAGCCTGGCTCAGATTTTAGGATGATCACGTGGGGACCACACCCTAAATATAATGTAGCACAAGATTCCTATTACGTCATCATACCAAGTATTTTTCGTCATTTTTCAGATAGCTGAGCCTGGCACGGATCTGCTCGCTATAGTGCCGCCCGAGACCTGCTCGCTATAGTGCCGCCTGCTCTAGTAGGGTGTTTTAAATTCAAAGGGCACCATTAGAATCTTCGAAACGGTAAGAGATACAGGGTTGGTTAAATCGGGGCAGAGTTGCGCATTTTTATGCTTAACAATATTCCGTTTTAAAAATTTAAATATTTGCAGCACAGTTTTTATTTATTTTTTTCAGTTTATTTAAAGAGATATTTTAAAACAAATGACACATTATAATTGCCACTTTTTTGTTCTATAAATGATTGTCACCATTTTAAGGATTCGACGTTTCATCTTTGAGCCACCCCTATCAACTTAAATTTTTTAAATGGGCGGAATATTTGGTTTAAAACTTAATAAATTCGTATTTCAATTCTAAATTTATTAATGTATTATCGATATGATAAAAATTTAAATTCTGTACCGAAGATCTTCAGCAATTTTAGGCGCTCAACCAATTATAATCGCGGTAATAATTGGTGACAACTTTGACGAATAATATATTGTTTAAACGTCAAAATAACCGATGGGTAAATACCGTTTCAGAATTGGTTCTTCGCCTAAAATTGATAATAGTATATAAAGACACAAAAAGTTATGGCATTTTGTTTCCTCTAAATTTTACAACAAAAACATGGTAAGATTTTTATTCCCCACACTAGAAAAGTGTCTACTACCTAATTTTATAAAAGCAGTTTATAAATAAGAAAAACATTTTAAAAATAACTTAAACAAAATGGAAATTTTGACATCCTGTCTCCCCGTGGCTCAGTGGACAGAACTTTGATCTTTAAAGCCAGGGGTCGCCGGTTCAATTCCCAGACATATTTAGGTAGTAGTTATTTAAAAATAACGATCGTGGTGGCACTACCGCGTTGTCTAAAAGGTGCTGTGAAATGCATAACTGCATGTTTCAGTACTTGGACAACGTTGATGGAACAGGGCAAACGATGGGTTAATAATCTAATAACCCGACACCCACGGTACCCTGGTATTTAGGCATATGCCTTCGTGAGATGTCAAAAATATAAAAAACCTGTATCTCGCAATCAACTTTTAAATCAAGGTAAATTGCGTTAGATCGTTGTACTTTTGTCCACGCAATTTATGGTACGACTTTGTACCAACCTTTTAGAGACAACCTATACAAAACAACAATAAACTTACTATATGATAATACACATAGTAAAGTAATTTGTAGGCTGGTTTACGTGTTTCTTTTAATTCGTGAATCTGTGCCACATAGCTTTACAATTATGTTTTTACTAAAGTGACCACACGTCCCGATTTGGCGGGACAGTCCCGCTTTTTGGAGGACTGTCCCGGGTCCCGCAGATTTTCAAAATCGTCCCGATTTTTGGTAGGACTTGCTGTAAACTAGAGTTGTTATGAAAAGAATGGAACAGTTCTTAAGAACATGTTCAGAGGTAGCCTGTTCAGTGAACCGTTCTTTAAAGAGAACTGAACAGCCTGTTCTTTTCGAACCGAACGGATGAGGAACGGAAGCGCGTTCTAGTTTTTGTGTTCTCTGTTCTCACTGGTTCTGTGATTTGCGATCGGTCGAGTGGACCATATTGGCTATTCCCGTTCATTTCAAAGTTGATGATGGTATTTCCAAACTGAAACGTCGAAATTAAAATCGGAATACAGAAATGCATTGCTCCTAAAAAGTTGCCTCAATAATTCAGATTCATCGAAGAAACTCGAACCAGGCTTTGAGCTTGAAGTGCTTGAACTGTTCACGCTAACGTTTGCGGTGCGATGAGGTTTATGAATGGCTTATGGTGCTGTTTTTTTTTTAATGCATGTTTGAAATAGTTTCGACCGATAAGGTGACGTGAACGGGTTAACCAGGAAAAAATGAATTAATGCCTAATATGTCCAGTCTCCACCTCATTGCCAAAAACTTGTTGAAAAGAACAGATGAACAACTAAACAGGTTTACGGAACCTGTTCTCGGATAGGAAGGGAACTGTTCGAACCTGTTCAGCATTCTTTCCTGTTCTTTAACAACTCTAGTGTAAACACAGAAAACAAAAATTTTTCGCGGAGGTGAGGACCTTATTTTTTGCTGTAGGGAGAGAATTTGGGAGATAAAAAATATTTTTTATCAATGAGTTGACCAAATAATTTTATTTATCGTTTCCTGTTGAACAGTGCCGTATTATCCATTAGGCTGACTAGGCTACAGCGTAGGGCGCCATGAAAAAATAGACTCCAGACAGGGGAGAAATAGGCGCTAGACAGAGGAATTTTTAAAAAGTTTAGGTCGGGTGGGTATTAGAAGAAATACCTCTGTGAATAAGGTGCTTTGAATTTCATTTCGGGTGGTGAAGTAAGGCGCCTGAAAAGAAAATAGGCGCAACGGAGGTAAAGACCTTTTTTTTTTGCTCTTCAAAAAATATTTTGTTACGCAAAATAGGCGCTTAGGGACTTGTAGCCTAGAGCGCCTCATAGGGTTAATACGGCCCTACTGTTGAAACATTTTAAAGTCCTTTTTTATTGCTCTTTAAAAACATTTAAGGAAAAAAATTACATCATATTTAATTTTTTTCTTTTGTCCCGATTTCTATGATTAAAAATGTAGTCACTTTAGTTTTTACTTAAAAAGTCCCTAATGTAAAGTGGAAAAAGAAAAAAGCTCTAAGAAATATCAAATGTAAAGATAAACACGACAAGGTGTTATTTATCATTTCAACCCACTTTTGTTTGATGACAAAAACCTTAAAGTCGATATCTCTATATCAATCATGTCCATTTATCAAAACACATAAATGGATACTGGATATATTTAATACTTTTACGAAAACATAATATGTTTCTTTTGAGAACAGGTTGAGTGCTTTTCAATCGCTTCAAATCAATTTTGTCTTTCTTCTAGTAGCAAAAGATATATATTGAATGATTTCTATGTCGGTTTCTTTTTCTTTATTGAATTTTAAATTTACTTTATTTGTTTTGCCAACCAAATATTTGGTGGATGGGTTTAAGGATAAAAATTTGAGCATATTTAAAGAGTTATTTTACGGGTCTGCGATTATGTAAAAGCTTTTGTTTTTGTTTGTATAGGGCAAGAATGGCGAACCAATGGCACGCGTGCTACAAATAGTACGCGACGTAAAATTTTGGGCACGCGAGGCTGTTGATGTTTTTTTTAATGCAGTGGGCAGAAGGGGCAAAGGATAGAAGTTTTAAGTAGCAGACCTTGTTTTGCTCATCAAAATTTATACTGACTTAAAAGTATTTCGTGGGACGCGTAGAACATCATTTTACATTTTTGTGCAAAAATGGCACGTTGATATGAAAAGGTTCACCATCCCTGGTATAGGGTGACGATTTTTTGTTGACCTTGCATCTTCAATAGTTTTCGAAATATGACAACTTAAGCCTAAAAAATAGTAGATATAACCTACCTATGGCATTAAGGTAAGGCTGTAAATGTTATGGAAATTATACCTAGATTTAAATGGCCATATTTCCAAAACTATTAAAGATAGAAATATCAAGTGTCGTATTTTTTAAAACTTATTTAAAAGACCTTTTTAATGGTCATATAATATACATGGTGGCCAATTTAAAAACTCTTATTTTTATTAAGTTTTTGATGTTCATATGTTGTTTTATGCTCAAAAGATAATGGGAGGAAAAGTGATGGAGCTTTTATACAGGACGGTTTTTTTATGCTTCTTGCTTATAGTTAGAAGTAGGAAGCAATAAAAATAAAAACCCTGTACATAATAAAAAAATTATTTATAAAAACCAATCAGAGAAACAGTATTATATTATTATACCAAAATTAGGTTCCCTAACGTGTTGTATGCAAGACTCTTTGCCAATTTTAAATAAAACTGCTTCAATTACGGAAAAAATAAATTCAACAAAGTTTAAAATGCTGTATAGTTTGGTTGCCAAACTACACGTCAAGTTTTTGAAAAATAATGAGACCGCTTCGGTGCTAATTTTGGGGTATAGAGGCTAAGCCTTCCTAACTCTATTGACCTTCTTAAACTAGCTGATTTTCAGAAGCAAAATAAAGAAAACTCTTTTAGGAAAAACCCAAAATATTCAAAATAACATTAAATAATATTTAAGAAAAAAGTTAACTAGTATAAAAAAATAAGAAGGATTTTAAAATTGAATAAGCTAAACTCCGGTTTCTAATTTGAATTTTTAAGTCTTTTAGTAGGTTTTTTAGAGTTTTTTAATTTTTGTTTCTTTGTTTTGTTTTGCGCGACCAGCTAGTTTATAGTGTCGATAGGACTGAACAGGGTCAGCTCGCTATACCCTGGGACTAGGACCAAAGCGGTCTGATTATTTGTAGTTTGGCGTGTCGAAATTATAAAGTCTAAAACGCACCTAGAACTTAGGAAAATAACGTTAAAAAATATAAAATAATTTGCAATAAAAAGATCATATACTTACAATGAAGTTTTTCATCTAGATTGCCTCTCGACGTTACTGACAATGCTCTTATAAATTCTTCAAATTCTATGGAACCATCCTAAAAAAAACACACAATTTTAGGGCATAATAGTAAACCGGAGATATGATTATACAGGGTGACTGTATGTGAACTTAATTCGGCAATATTGCTAACTTCTTAATTAATAATGATAAGATGTAAATTAGTAAAGTTGTACTATTTTTTCCGCTGATTAACGTGCTGCCAACAGAAAAACAATAGAACTTTTTTAAATAAAGAATCCTGTATATTATACTATCATTCAAAAGATCTATCAAAGATATTTGAAAAAAAACAGGTTATATATCCAATTTTTAATAGGTTGGAAAATATGGCCATCCCCAGGAATTTTATAGTAAACTGGCATTTTTAAATAAAACACCCTGTATATTGGATAACCATTTATTAGATGTTTTAAAGAGCTTTTTAAAAATACCACATTTGATATGTCTAACTCTTGTAATTTAAAAAATATGGCCATTCAAATCTAAAAAATGGTAAATTTTCATTATATCTACAGCTTTAAGCACTAAGTTTAGTGTCGAAGATAAAATAGACATTATATTATCTACTATTTTTTAGATTTGGATTGTCATATTTCCAAAACTATAAGTGATAGACATATCAAACGTGGTATTTTCTTAAAGCTCTTTAAAATATCTATTTAATGGTCATCCAATATACAGAGTATTTTATTTTTAAATGCCAGTTTACTATTAAATTCCCGAGGATGGCCATATTTCCGAAACTATTAAAAATTGGATATATCACATGTGGACTTTTTTTTGTTCTTTATTAGATCTCTCAAATGGTGATATAATATACAGGGTGTTCCATTTAAAAAGAACATTTTTTACATCAAGATACCGATGTTCAATTGTATTTCGGTTAGCAGCACGTTAATCAACGGAAAAAGAACTATAACTTTACTAATTTAACCATCTTTGTATCTCCAATATTAAGGAAGTTAGCAATAGTGCCGACTTAAAAATAATCACCCTGTATATCAATAATAAATAGGTAGACAATAAGACAAAGAGCCACGCAAAACGAACAAATTCAATTCCTTCGTTGAAATAGACATCCGATATATTTCATTAAGTCAAAGTACATTCATTTAGAAAAGAAAAGCCTTTACCAAAGGAAAGCAAATTACTATGGGGTTTTATATCGGGTTTCATAATAAAAATATCACATTTAAAATACCCCTGTCTGCTTTTGTAAATAGAACTGAGAGCGAGCTCCTAATTCTTTGTCATTATGTTTTTTATTACTTTTTTACCTTTTTCTTATGTTTTTATTTTCACAGATAATATAAGTAATTAGGTTCTTTCACAAAACAGGCATAATTGTTTAATTATTTTTATACTTTTTTTTCTAGACATTATCATCGCATAGTTATCAACATTGAATCCTAAAGAAAACCGTTTTTGAACTTGGAAGAAATTAAAGAAAAGCACTACCTTATTCATCTTGATATTCTCGGGTGTTATATTTTTTAAGAAAATAACCCACAGATAAGTGCATTTTGGCCATATTCGAGTTAAGCACTTATTAAAGCCTCTAATTAACCCAAATATGTACTGGAAAACCCAGCCAAGTGGTAACACACTTCTAGACAAAATACAAACCGGACAAACAAAATTTTGATTAAATTAATCTTAAATAACTTTTTATTTTTTGACAGATTTTAAATATCTTTGGGTCCAGTTGGAGCTTTTTCCATCAAGATTATTATTTAATATGGGGATTGCAAAAAGTTTTATAAAATTGAGTGTTATACAGGGAAGAGCCAAATGTTGTATTTTGCCCACATTTTCAATCACCCCGTGGAATTATTTTACGTCACATTTTTTTGCCAGTGTATTAAATTTTAAACCCCATTTTTTATTGATATTTAATTTTTTTATTAATATCAGTATCTTTATTCTAAATAAAAATACAAATTTTTAAATAACAAAATAAAATTGGTGTATTATATATACAGGACAAGACAAAAAGTAAAATTTAAAAAAAACACCCTGCATATAATATCACCAGTAAAAAGATCTTTTAAAGACCCTTAAAAAATTACAACAATTGTCATAGTTATCTTTATTAGTTTTGAAAATATGGTTATCCAAGTCCTAAGTTTACCTAATATGTTTGCAATATAGCGTATATTACGACCATCATAATTAAATAGCATTGTTTTCTTTAAAAAATTGTATTTCCTTTTAGAATAGGTATACTTATATAGGTAAAAAAAATGGTAAAAAAACATGGGGCTTTAAAATCAAATAAACTGGTAAAAAATTTTGACGTTAAATTATGTCATAGGGTGATCATAAATTTGAGCAAAATGCAACATTTGGCTTTTCCCTGTATAACACCTAATTATATAAAATTTTTGCAATCCCCATATTAAATAATAATTTTGATGAAAGGAGCTACAACTGGACCGAAAAATTATTAAAATCTGTCAGAAAACAGAAAACCAACAAGTTATTTAAGATTAAATTTAAACCAAGTTTGTCCAGTTGTTTAACACACAAGCAGGAGTCTTTTATACAAACACCTACGGTTTCATACTGTCGTAATACAGGGTGTCCCATCAGGAACTGCTGCGATCGATTTCTTAAAAAGTACGCTTTGAAAAATTTTGAAATTTTGGTAACATTATAAAATCAGTGGGGGACATAGAACTAAAATATTTTGACAGCTCTACCAGTTTCGGTTATACCGGAAGTTAATGTCAACTTCCTTATTTTTAATGGAACACCCTATATAATAATTATTTTTTAGGTTCTGCGTAAAATCTAAACATAATTTATGTGTAATGTTCTATACCTAAGTCCAACCGTTTTTGACTTATTTTAAATTTTATGTCAAAAATGACGTTTGCAAACCATTACATAACCATCAATTTCTTGTAAACAAAAGCCTTTAATATGGGTTGGGGTTGGGTTCTTTGTAAAGAATGAACTTATTTAATAGACTGTATATATATTTCAATAAATTCAATTAATAAATACAGAGTGGTCAAAAATAATCGTTGGAAATCATCACGTAAAAATCTTAAAAGTTTATTTTTTTAAATGAAAACACCTATCTTTTATTACCTTATCCTATTAGGCATTATAAATAAGGGTAAGTTTGTATAAAGATGTCTATATCAAAAATTTATACTTTTTAAAATATTAACGATTTAGTATTTATCTATTCTAACAATGCACTTAAGTACGGGTAGGTACGGGGTAGTTGGCTGTGACGCCGGATTTTTTTGTCAAGGCCAACTAGAAGCAATTATTTTTGACCACTCTGTCAGAGCAGAATAAATGTGCTCTGACTCTGTATTTATTAATTGCGAAAATATCAAAACAGTCTGCTAAAGTGTTCTCTCCACAGGAAAACCCACCCCAACTTATATATAAAGGCTTTTGTTCAGAGGAAATTGATGGTTATGTAATGGGTTGCAAATGTCATTTTTGACATAAAATTTAAAATAAGTCAAAAACGGTACTTAGGTATAGAATATTATACATAAATTATGTTTAGAATTTTAAGCAGAATCTAAAAATAAATAATATATAGGATGTTTTATTTAAAATAAGGAAGTTGCTATTAACTTCCGGTATCACCGAAAGTGGTAAAGCTGTCAAAATATTTTAGTTATATGTCCCCCACTGACTTTATATTTGTACCAAATTTTTAAAATGTTTTAAAGCTTACTTTTCGAGAAATCGATCGCAGCAGTTCCTGGTGGGACACCCTGTAATATACGTTTTTTTTCGAAGTGACTAGGGGCACGTTGATGTGCCGCGATTATTTTTTACCGGACACGTGTATGACGTCACTACTGTCTACTATCCTTATTTTTACTATATTCTTCCTTCTTTTTGCACTAAATTCCTGATATAACATTAAAAAACCTTTTTAAAACCTGTTTTTACTGATTTTAAGCCTTTCTTTATTAATATAATAAAAGGTTTGCTTTAAATCAAGTCGCCATGTTTGAAACCACTATACACATAGGTGTATGCATGGTTGCAGCGTTTTGGGCGTGAAAAAATAGAATTTAATCAAGAAACGTGTAAAATAACTAAAAAGAGGTTTTTAAGGATGTTCATAAAATATTGTATGCCAATTTAGTGTTATATCAAGAATTTTGTGCAAAAAGAAGGCGGAATATAGCCAAATTAAGGATAGTTTGAATTTCAACTTTGATGATGAATAATGGCACGCTCAGTAGTGACGTCATACACGTGCCCGGTAAAAAATAATCGCGGCACATCAACGTGCCCCTAGTCACTCGTTTTTTTTGGCAGTTAGGAGAAGTTAAAAAGACTAAGTTTTGTAAACGAGAGCTGTTTTACAAAAGCAATTATACTCTATCTGTACCATACTTAAAATAAAACTTGCAATGACAGATTAAAAAGTTTTAATTTGCGTGAAAACATCCATTATGTGTATTTTTTAATTTTCGTTTATTAAATACGTAAACAGCTTAGCTACTATCATAAAGATAACTCGTCTATGAGAATAAAACCCGCAGTTCGTATTGTTTGAGCGATGCAAAAGAAACCCCATTTTAATACTATTTTTAATTTCGTAGCGTCGCGTCGCGTCGCATTAAAATGAAAGAACAATATTATAAACAAAATTTCCTTTATTGTGCTTGAAAATGAGTTGTTCATAAAGCAAATACAGGCACAAAACATTTGTTAAAGTCAAAAAAACCTAGTAATAGTA
The DNA here is from genome assembly GCA_014170235.1 of Listronotus bonariensis. Taxonomy (NCBI): domain Eukaryota; kingdom Metazoa; phylum Arthropoda; class Insecta; order Coleoptera; family Curculionidae; genus Listronotus; species Listronotus bonariensis. The sequence goes on from JACEGR010002745.1 coordinate 99,680, forward strand.
CGGTATATTGTTTTATAACGAGTAAAAATGATACTTTCTGTAGCGAGGCTATAATATGATGTCATTACAGTTGAGCCTTATAAATAAAATTTAATTTTAAGCTTTAAATAAAACAAGCTTTTTTTAGTGTCGAAAGTAATTAAAGCTGCAAATGACATTTTTTCCACTCACACACGCGTGCGTAAAGGATGTATCTTTCGCACGCAATCTTACGTTGAAAAATGTAATTGGTTATAAAGCTGCGTACAGACTTGCAACAATTTGCCAAACATCCGTCCAAACAAACCAAACTATTTGCGCGCTCCTTTGATGCAATAAACCAACAAGCTCTGAATCACCCCGGAATCATTCGCCAAGCCCTTGGAAAACCGTGGAATTCCGTTCGTGGCCACGCCCGCGCTATGTAGGGCTATTTGGCGCGCTATTCGGCGCGGCGAATTGTTGCAAGTCTGGACGCAGCATAAGAGCAACAACAATAAATGTCTAAACTAAAAATACTAGCTTTGTTCGCGGGTTTGATTCTGAACCGGTTCTGGGACTATTCGCATGCGCAGTGAAAAAGCAGCGTTCCGGGTAGTAAAATCCTGAATTTCAACAACAGTTCTGTGTTCGCGGGTTAGAATGGAATCAGTTCGTTACCGGTTCGTAACCTGATTAGCAGTCCTGGTATTCTTGTTGGAACTAAAAGTTCAGTTCGGAATTTCATGCGCATTGTCGACATGGTCAGCTGTTTTCTGTTTTTGTGGTATAGAAATAAACCGTTGTATTGCAGTTTTTTGTTTCTGCCACTTTTTATGCGGGTTAATATACATGTTAAATATTTTTTTATATTTTTGTGATTCTGAGAGTATGTAAACAAAGGATTTTTATTTGTATTCTGTATGAATGCTATAAAATAAATAAAGATTTAATTAAAAAATATAGACAATATTAATAATTTGTTGTTTGAATTTTATCTTTAGGTAAATACACATACTTATGTTAAAATTGAGAGAAGGCAGGAAATTCCTCGTCTTCCACCGAGAGACCTCGAGTGGCTTTCGACAGTATAACAATTTACCTTTTTCTTTGAATTTATTTTTTGTGTAGTATCCCATTTAACCATGAAAAATCATAACCAAAAGGCTAGGTTAGAACACATCCTCAGCTGTATAGAAAATCGTTTGCGGTAAATAAAAATTCCGAACTAATAAATAACTAGACATGCGCTTTAAAACAATTCTAAACCAGTTCGGTTCTGGTTCAGAATCAGTTTATTACTAGACCCTCGAACAAAGCTACTATTTGACTGTGAGAGGTATTAGAATAAAAATAAATATATGTTTCTTCTTTTCTAAGACACCCATAGAAAAAAAATTGTTCCTGATTCTTGCGCAAAGTGTCTTTCCCGCACTTAAAGCTTATCCGAACTCCGTGGTTCATCGGCTGCTGCAGACAAACATTTTTGTATGGCCCCATAATCCGATAAAGTTCAATATTTCTGTTATTCAACAAGATATGACAAAAAGTATTGTATAAAAAGTGTAGGGTTTTTAAAAAGGCATGTTATAAAAATATTTTAATGTATACAGAATGTTTTAAAAAACATTTTTTTTAATATCGAAATATTTTTGGGACCTATTTTGAAAACCCTACAAATCACACAAATACTGCAACTAACACTTTTTGCTATATCTTGTTAAATAACAGAAATATTGAACTTCTAGAACCATTGGGTCACTCAAAAATGTTTGTCTGCCAAGGGGTTGGAACTATCAAAACTGTCTGGTGACTAAGGAAATAACTTCTAATAGATAACCTATATCATAATATAAAATTTAGCTTTTACAAAATGGCAAAAGTTAAGCTTTAATTTATTAACCTTTGGTTACAAAATAATAAAGGTCTGCCGCTTGCAGGCTCTTGGACTAATTTTATTTGTATGAACAAACAATATGTTTGAGAACCTTTATTATACAAGCAAATACTATATTTCTCCATTCTTTAATTCATTTTGGTTTTCTAGCTTAATTTTTAAAATAATTTATTTTCTAATATGGGTAAATATCCTTTATACCTTTAAATGTTAAAAGAAAAAGAAGTTATACATAAAGTAAAAATATTAAATACATAGCAGTATTTTATATGCTTAATATTTAAGGCTTTACCACCCCAAAGCAAAAATGTCAACTTTAAAAACTTGGCTTGAAGATAAATTAGGAAAGGATCCTAATTTTCGAATCTTTTTGACGGCGTATTTTAAATCTTTTTAATGCCGTTTGCCTAAATTATCTAATTTAAAGTATAAACTTTAAATTCGACAATTTTGCCGTTAAAAGGTAAAAAGTATGACCTTATTTTTTTTATTTTGAATATGTTGATCTGCTTTGTGTCATTTTTACATATCTTTAGATTTATTTGAAATATTTCAGATAATATCCACAAAAAAAAATGTTTGCTAAAAAATAATTAGTGACTGCGATTAGGATTACTAAGGCTAAAGTATTTTATAATAATAAAAAAAAATACCCTAAATAGCAAAAAATGTCCTTTTGTTAATCCCATAGTTAATATACCAAAACAATGTTTTTTTCTCGCCAAAATAAAATGTATTATTATAATTTTAGGTTGGTATATTTTATTCTTATAACTTTGTCCTTATTTCCGTTATAAAAAGAAGGAATTAGAAAAAGAACACGTCCGATACCAATGACTGTAATAGAACTATGTGAGGAAAAAAAACCAATTTATTAGAGTCTTTTTTCAAGCAACAAAATTTTGCTTTATCTTTTTTTTAGCCTTTTTAATTGTTTTTATATGTTTAGATTAAAGTTTGCTTCTTAAAATGGTTTGTATGCTAATGCAATAGTGATTTAAAGAGGCATTTTAACACGCTTTTATTAACTTGGGTTGTAACTATCTATCTGGCTGCCTATGTAACGGAATCTTTGAGCCTAATTTTAACCAACTTCCAGCTATTCGATTTCTTTGAAACTTTGACACGTATTAGGACCCATAAAAATAACTGCAAACAGTGTCCCTTTATCTTTTTTTTAATCGCCAGGAAAAAAATTCCACTATATGATTAAAACAACACCTGGATGCCATCTGATTGGAAAAATTTCAAACTTTGCTATTAAAGTGAAGAAGAAATTTTTTAGTGGATTGCCGAAATGTGGCAACGGTCCAAACATTGCCTGGATTGCACATCTGTTGGCAAATTTGAAACTTGCTATAATGAGCGAAATTTTTAGTGAGTTGCAATCTTTGCAAATTTTAAAATTTGCTACCATTGTATTCAGAGGCTGGTATTTAGTTAGTTAGTGCAATATAACGAACTAAATGAAATATCAATAGTTTAAAACTTAAATCACGCTTCTATATCAACTAAACTAAAATTAAACAATAATTTTTCATTAAATAAATTTTCACTTCATAGTAAAAAGCGTAAGGTGCATTTACTATATTTTCATAACTTTTCCATCATAGATATTGGCTAAATATAATAATTATAACATTTAATATATTAAGCACCTACGCTTTACTATGAAGTGAAAATATTTTTAATGAACAATCATCTCTAAATTTCAGCATCGGCTCGCACATTACAGCGTGACTTTTAGCTTTCGGCACCGCGCATTTCGATAAATGTGGCGCCATAATGAACTTGACCAATCGAGGAGTAAGACGGGTTATTCTGTACTAACATATGGAATGTTTAAATGCTCCCCGGCGGTGCAGTGGTTAAAATATCTCACCCGTACCCATGTGACCTGAAGTAGAATTTCAAGCCAAAAAACTTTTTTAATTAGTAATTATTTAAAATAACGTCCGTGGTGGCACTACCGTGTTATCTTAAAGGTGCTGTGAAATACAAAAACTGCATGTTTTTAAGCTTGAAACGTTGACGAAACAGGAAAAAAGATAGGTTGAACTTCTAATAACCCAACATCCGCGGTACTCTGGTAACTAGGGCAAAGGCTTTCGTGGGCTTAAATATAAAAAAAGGACGAGAATAAAACTTTTCTTTTACTTTTTGTCATATTTCAATTTTTAAGCGTACCAATGTTATCCTTATTTAATTAAACATCCTTAAATTAAATAAATAATACATTTGGGATAAAAAATTTACATACTGTTTTAATTAAATTTTTCTTCGTTCGTTTTTGGGTAAAGTCTAAATAAAACGAACTTCCCGTAAAGGGATTTTTGTTAAATACTTTCCGTACAGAGGTTTTAGTTAACTATGTTTTAGTTTCTTTTGTTTTTGTAAATCTACTTTTAAGTATACAGTGTGTCTTTAAAAGTTCTTACATAATAAAATACTTTTTATTTATCAACTTTACGAATAAATGTCTCTCTTATTAAAAAGTCCTGCTTGATAAGAAAATACATTTTTACAAAAATATTATATATTATACTGGATGTTTCCTAATTGTGGTAAGAAAATTAAGGGACGTATTTCTGAGCCATTTTTCTAAAAAAAGTTTTAGGACAATTTGTTAAACTAGATATAAATGTTATTTAATTAGGTATTTGTTGTTGTTGTTACATATTTGCTAATAAGAAGTTTAAAAATTAATTTTTTAAAATTTAAAACACCCTTGTATGGTCCAGGATTATGCAGTACGTTAAAATATGAAAAAACAACAAAGTTGCAAAAGTGTCAGTAGCGTACATTTTTTGTCAATAATATTAGCCAACATGCGTCCCACGCCGTCACTGGTCTCAGTAATTTAAATTAGTTTAGAGCTTAATTAACTTTCTGTTTTAACAAATACCATAGCCAAATTTTATTAAAATCGGATAAGGCATATATAAGATATTATTAAAAACCCGATTTTATTTTTAAAGTTTAACACTCTTTATCTAAGAAACAAAACATCTTTGGACCTATATTTAATGCTTAAGAATACGCCTTTAAATTTTCTTACCGCAATTATGAAAAACCCTGTATATTATAAGCCAATAATTGTGCTTAACTATATTAAACAAGAATATGAGAAATTACAAATTCCTAAAAAATAACCTAGAAACATAAAAAATCAAGTGACTTACAAGGCTTAGAATTGGACCAAAACCAGTCTTCCCTGAATAAAAATAACTTACCGTCAATAACATCTTTAAAAGAGTGTCAAGTTCTAACACCAATATGACACACCGGATGCCGCAAATTTACGGACGTCGTTGTGTATGGCGAGGTCCTGTGTAATGACGCCATGTTCGACGGATTAATTTAGTTATATTTGATAATTTGAGAAAAGAAATGAACGCAACAACAAAATAATAAAAAAGCACCAAGACATAGATAAGGCAAATACCGTTGGCAGCCGTATTAATAACCTATAAAATGATTTGTGTTACATCTGGCGGTCGTCTACCAATAATACATTAAACACGCATCATGGAACGTACCACATAAGGTAAATACGGCGCGTTAACATTCACCATGTGGTTAAAAATCCTTATATTAGAAAACTTCCGTGCTTTAATAATGCATATGTTACGTAACATAAGCTGCATGCAATAATTGATTAGAGAGTCGCTAGAATTGCCAAGCTAACACCAACTATCTCTTTCTAAAATGCATCAAAATGACTCCGGTAGCAGTTACATTAGGGAGCATTTACCCTCATGTCGAAAAAGTTACATACTAACCAAACTAAACAAAAATGCTATTAAAAGATCTCAGTAACCGAAGTACCATTAAAAAAAAAAAAGATTATGTAAATTGTTATAGTACAACTATCTTACTGTATATTAGTTTTATTAATTTATTATACAGTGAGGACATTAAAAGTCCTCCCTTCCTTTATTTTTGAACAAAAAAACAAAATATCGAGGTCGAGTAAATTTTGGGTACAAGAGTGTCACTTAAACTACTTTGTAGAATAAAAACAATTTTTGTCACGTGACCTAGTACCAAGTTTGCACTAGAAACCTTTTTTAATGAAAAGGTGGGTCATAGAGCACCTCGCTTTAAAGGTCCTTTCATTCTCTACTTAACAGTACTTGGTTTTTGAAAATCGGTTCAGCCGTTTCAGACTTAGAAGCGTTTGAAATTTGACTTAAATATAGTAAAAACAATGCAGTTTTAAGGCATTGGCTTGTAAGACTGGAACAGCTGGGCCGATTTTAAAAAACAAGGTGGCGTTAGGTCAAGAATTAAAGGGATTTTAAAACGTGGTGCTTGATGACCCCTTTTCATATGGAAAAAGTTGCTAGTGCCCCCTGACACTAGACCACGTAACCGAAATCATTATAATGCCAAAAAGTAGTTTAAGTGACACCCTTTTACCTAAATTTTACCCGATCTCGATATCTCGTCCCATTCAAAAGAGAAAGGGGGAGAGGACTTTTAATATCCTCATTGTATAAAAAAGCAACGGCACATGGTGTAACCAAGCGGTCACCTATCTAAATACTAACCGTGTCCGACATCGCTTGACACTTATTGATCGGAGGGAAACTGGTATATTAACGAGTTAAAGCCAATACTTAGTTGGTGAAGCTTGTACCGTCTAAAAGTTACTAAGTTGGACGTATATGTTGCAAACTTGTTGTTTTTTTTTTTGTTAAAAGGAAATAAAACATTAGAAAAAGTAGTAAGAGGAACATTAAAAAAAAGATCATGTAAATTGGCGCAGCAGAAGTCTTTAACAAAGAGTCTGAAAATGATGAAAGTTTTCCATTTGTTGCACACCTCGTGGACCACACGGTATACCAAAACTAAGCTGCATCATGGCTTTAAATTTTAAACTCTAATACCGTGCTGATCGACGCGATAAAGCAGATCTTTGTTAAATAATTTATGATATTAAGTACTTTTGAAAATCTAGTTAAAGCCATAAAAATCACTATAAAATACAAATAAATAAGAAATGCCAAGCAATCTTCTAACAAAAGCCCTTTTGTCAGGTTGATTTATTAGTTATAAGTCTTTTACCGTTATTTTTCAGGAAGAAATTTTTCGATAATATTAAATTGCCTGTGTTATTTATTGGTAAATATTTTTTTATTGTTAAAGTTCTTTTATAAATTATTATTTATTTATGAAAATAAAATAATTATGTTATCTTCCTCATAACAATTAAAACAAAATTAAAATAAGTGTATTTTAAAAACTTTAATTTTTATTTATCAAGTTCTCTACTAATTTACAATGATACTAGAATATTTAGTTAGAAAATGATCCATAGACTGGCCAAAAAATTTAGTTTATTATAGTAAGATAAATATTAGTTTCTTTTAAAACCCAAAATAATGATATTTTAATAGGTTTAACTTTAAATTCAATTACCCAATTTTTTATTTGCATAGTGCTTGCTTTTAATGAGCTTAAAGTACTTGGGTTAATTAAATTTTCTCAAAGTAATTAAGAAGTTTTCCAAATTAGTTTTTTTTTAAATAAGAAGTTTTCTTAAGTAGTTTTTTTAATAAATATTTAACCCATTATAATGTGAACTCATTAATTTACCAGATACACAAAATGGGTAGTATTATTTATTTATTTTAAAATCATTTAAGCCAAAAAATATTTTTATTTGTTGCAATGTTAGCTTAATTTTAAAAGTTAGGTTTTTTATGCATTAGATAAACCATTACAATTCTCGAAGTACAGTTACACAGGGTGTTTTATAATTATAGTAAAAATTTAAGGAGCTTATTTATGAAACCATTTTAATAAAAAGTTTATACAACTTTAAAATTTTACAGACACCTATTTTAATAAAATTTGTTAGACTGGATATAAACATTATTTTATTAGGTATTTGTTGTTAAAGTGCTTTAAATTAAATCACTAAATTCTTTAAAGAAAAAAAAACCCAATATTTTTGTTTGGTTAAGAAATATGCAATTTATTGGTTTTTTTCTGATAAACTAATCAAGGTACAAAAAATATAAAAAGTTTTAAAAGTAAAATTTTAATTTACCTTATTTAGAAAAAAATTAAAAAATGCACTAAAATCAGTGGCGTACATTATTTTTGTCAGAAATACTTGTTTATGAGCCACTCGAGGGGCTTATGGGCTTACTACATTAAATTAGGTTACGGATCGGACAAGGAATATTTAAGATAATACTTAAGTTTAACATCTTGTATATGGGAAACAACGCATTTTCGGACCTATGTTTAGAAAAACTATTTTTATAAAATTAGCTTAAAAATATGCCTTTTTACCGCAATTAAAAAACACCCTGTATAATATTTATATAATTTAAAGTTTAGAAATTATTAAAAATAAAATACTACGAGACATAAAAACAGGGTTAAGTTGCGACTGTAGATCTACAGGGTGGCCCACCATATTCGACACGGTCTGTAGCTGGATAACCATGGGGTTTTTAAAAATGTAAATTGTGGATCATATACAGGTTGGATAAGACCACAGTATAAAATTATTTTAGTGTATACAGGGTGTCTCAAAAAGTGTGACGTATCAAAGTTATATTTTTTAAATGGAACACCCTATATTTTATGACGGTTTTAGATTCTACTTTAAAAAATAACTCAAGTTTGTTTATAGTACTAAGTGTCTAATTTTATTCATTTTTGTGATATTTGATTTTTTTGAAAAATGCAAATGTAAAATTAAATTGATTTTACTTTAACACTTTTAACACTTTAAACTTTAAAATGTGTCAAAAGATTGGAAAAAGTCTGCCATATCATACGTAGGTCAAATCAAGATCAAATATTATACAGGGTGATCAAAAATAATTTCAATATTTCAGAAAATCAAATAGCCATATCTCTCTTATTTTAAATGGAACACCCTGTATTTTTTACGTCACAGGATGACAAATAAAATACTGTTTCAAATGGTGTATAGGTTGCTTATACCTATATTTTGTGCTTTTTAGTAAAATCTGTTTTTACAAATTTTTAGTCCAAATGTTTATTTAAATTAAAGTTGGCTGTGACATAGCAGTCATTAATATTTTTCTTAAGAAAATAACAACGACCATTTATTTATTACCAGTGTTTTAGTCAGTTTAAAAGAAATTTCAATGATTTTAAATAAAAACCCTTCTTTTACAACAACAAGATAAAATAATACTGGTAGGATGTGAAAAAAATGGTTTACTTTAGTGTAGAGTTAATACTGAAGAATATTCCAGGATAAACCCTAATAGTTGCTTTAGAAAATTTGACACAGTGATTATGGATAATGGAAGAAACGAGTTATAGGTCACAGAATGTCGTCAAAACTGACCAGATTTAGGATTGTTTAAAAACACAAGTTTTATCATTACCACATTCAGCTGAAATAAGTGTTATTGGAAGTAGCATTATAAGCAACTAATGATTTTTTTCTGTAAATTTTAATAATAGTGGCATATAATAGAAAATATTTTGATTTTGTGCTTTTTTCCAACAAATTTACATTTTGCAATAACGGCTTAGTAAATAGGTATAGTTATATCACAGCCTACTTACATTTAAATAGACATTTGGAATAAAAATATGTTAAAGCGGAATTTACTTAAAAAGTATAAAAGATAGGTATAGGCAACCCATCCCCATTTGAAAGAGCATTTGGTTTGTCATCATGTGATGTAAAAAATACAGGGTGTTCTATTTAAAATAAGAGAGATATTGCAATTTGACTTTCTAAAAAATTGAAATTATTTTTTGATCACCCTGTATAATCTATGATCTCGATATGACCTACGTATGATAAGGCAGACTTTTCCTAATCTTGTAACAAATTTTAAAGGTTAAGGAGTTTATATTGTTAAAATAAAATTAATTTAATTGCACCCCTGCATTTTGAAAAAAATCAAATATCACAAAAACGAATAAAATTAGACACTTAGTACTACAAACAAACTTCAGTTATTTTTAAAAATAGAATCTAAAACCGTCATAAAGTAGAATCTAAAATCATCATAAAATATAGGGTGATAACTTTGATACGTCACACTTTTTGAGACACCCTGTATAGACTAAAATAATTTTATATTCATGTGGTCTTATCCAACCTGTATATGTTCCACTATTTACTTTTTTAAAAACCCCATGGTTATCCAGCTACAGACCGTGTCGAATATGGTGGGCCACCCTGTATAAAAGGTCTGTAGTAAAACCAAAAAAAACCTGATTTCACGACTAAAATTTAATGAGATATCGAAATATAAAAGTAATGAGAACAACATGTCATTATTTATACAACTCTAGGATACATATATTATGTGCCTATAAATATTAATATCATATTGTAAATGACGTTACATAATTCTAGTGATTAACCAATGTGTCTCCTGTTAGTTTATGGCTAACATTAATTGTTATAACAGTTAAAGGTTAACTGCCAGTTATACTAGTAATATTGGTACACCAATTAATGTAAATAAGATATTTAGTTTATTTTTGAGCCGTAAAAGGATATAAACGATTAACCACTTAAAGACACGTATATCTTGTAAAGTATGATTTACAATTTCTCTACAACTGTTCATAATGTATAAATGTATTACTTACATATTATTTATTTTTTATCTAAGAATAACTTGGTTAAATCTATAGACAGGGTGATTTTCAGCCTATACGCATTAACGTGAAAAATGATTGATAAAGACAAACAATGAAAATAATAAAATGTTTTTAGTTGGGAAGTTAACTAATTATTTAAAATTAACAAAAAATGGTAATATTACTGGGACAAATAATGAATAATAATAAAAAAATAAAGTACTTATCTATAATTTTTTAAGTAATAATATAGTATAAAGTAGAGTTTACTATTAAGAATACCAAATGGTAAAATCATGACCTGTTTATTGGTTATGTTTTCATGAATAACAAAAATTTCGAAAATTAATTTTACAACGCTCTATAGAAATTATACCAAATTACTTTTAAAAAAAGAAAATTACGATTTATTTTTTGTCTTCACATTTTGCTTTAATTTATTTATTTCGAAAATAATTGTTTATCTTAGTAAATAAAATATTTTACTTTTATATATATATATATATATATATATATATATATATGATATATATTAGTAATTTTTGTCCCTAGGAATAATTTTCTATGTTTATGCGTTTAGGTTTAGATTTGCCCTGTGTTTGTTGGACCATTGTAGGCAGCTCTAAAGGAATAAAATGTTATACCTAAAAATCTAAGGTCTATCTTTTTTCTTATATGGTTTTATGCTTTTGTTTTTATTTTATTATTGCCTACCAACATAAAATACATTTTTAAATTAAAAATATATTTTTTGAGTAAATTAATATGGTGTATATTACTTACGTTGTTTTCATCGAATACTCTAAAGACCAGTGATGCAAACTTTGAAGGATCTCCTTGTGGAAAAAACTGTTTATAAATTTTGATGAATCCCTAAAAATAAACAAAACGTTATTAATAGATATTTTTTTAGTCAATCCTTGTAATATACCGTGTGGTTCTTTGCCAGACTGGCCATTGGAAATTTCATGTTAATTTTGATATCTTTAAATATCGGCTCCGCTATTAATTGTACAACAATATTGTATTAAACTATTTTAAGAACATTGACAAAATAAGCTTACACACTAAATTTCGTTATTTTTTAATAGGCCAATTAAATGTTATTGAAAAAAAAACTATTTGTAAAATCGTTGCATATTTGATACCAGCCATCCACAAATGTATCGCTTCTGGTACATACATACAGTGTTTTTATTTATATTTCGCCACCCACTTTTTTTAATGAGCAAGAGGATAGAAAAAACGTCCTGTATAAAAGTTTCATACTTTTTATCTATTATCTTTTAGGCATAAAAAATAAACAAATGAATATGAAAAACTCAAGAAAAGTGAAGGATAAAACTGTTTTAAATGGAACACCCTGTATATTGTGTCTTCAATTAAAAGGTATTTTAAAAAGCTTTATAAAATTTATCACATTTAATATATCTATCTTTAATAGTTTTTGAAATATGACCAATTAAATCTAAAAATATTAGATATAACAGAACTCTACTATACCAATGTACCTACGGGATTTTAGGGTGAAACTGTAGATGTAATGGAAATTATACCCAGATTTAAATCGTCATATTTTCGAAACTATTAAAGATATATATATCAAATGTGGTATTTTTGTAAAGCTATTTAATGGTGACATAATATACAGGGTGTCCCATTAAAAAAGTCTATCATTTGTTCCTTTTTTCTTGCTCAAAAGATATTAGATAAAAAATATAAAACTTTTATACAGGATGTTTTTTATCTTTTTATTTATAGTTAAAATAAAAGTGGCAAAATATATATAAAAACCCTTTACATATTGTAATGAATGCATCAGTAATAAATAAAATTCCTTTTTAATATTTAATTTAACGTTCGTTATGCATTTTATTATTACGGTATATATCAGAAATGCAACGATCTTACAAAAAGTGTGTAATCCTATATTATTAATGTCTTTAAAGTAGTCTTATACAATTTTGTTGTAAAATCAATAGGGGCCAATATTTAAAGGCCATTATTTAAAGGTATCGGAATTTACATGTGATTTTCTATGGCGAGTCAGGTGATGCACCACCCGGTATAGCTAATGTATGTACTTCTTAAAAAAATATATAAATTGTAAGATTTCAAAAGACATTAAATAAAGTAAATAGTAATAACTTTTAGGCTTAAATTTTAAAAAAGTCATTAATTGGATATTGATCACATCATCTTAAAAAAATATGTATCTGTTTATACAGTATGTCCACGGATGGACTTTACAATAGGACAAATGTACCAACAATTTAAATGTTTAAGAAAGTCGTGTAGGCTAACTGCTTTTGCTTCCTAAAAAACAAGATTAAATTTAAAGAATTTGTTTTGTTTTGTACAGGTGCTCCAAAAACTACAAAAAATTTAAAATATCCCAAGACAAAAATGCCGTTATTTTTAATTCAAGAAAATGTTAATTTAAAAAGGGTTTAAGAATTTAATAATTAATTGATGATGTCCAAAATTTTACACAAAATAAACAATATAATATATTTTTTTAATGTTAACTTTTTTAAATCATGTTTACACCTTTATAACGTAATTTACCTTGTTTTAGTTTTAATACAACACAATAATTAAAAACAAAAATTGTCAAATATAAGAAAATACAAAAATGGTAAACCAGATAAATTACGTTAAAAAGGTGTTAAACATGATAAAAACAATTTGATATAAAATAATTAAATATCGGATCCTTATTTATTTTTTAAAACCCTTTTTATTTGACATTTTGCTAAATTATTAAAAATAAAGGTTTTGTCTTGGTTCATTTAATTTATTTTTGCAGTTTTTAAGCCTCTGTACAAAAAAATCTTAACGTGAATCTTGTTTTTTTAGGAAGCAAAAGCAGGTGCCATACACGACTTTCTTGAAGATTTTTGATTAGTCCTTTTGTAAAGTCCATCCGTGGACATACTGTATACTTGTACCGCAATCTCTTTATATCAGTATAAGACATTAAGACAGTAATTTATTTTAAAGGCAATAAACTACAGAAATTTTATTATGAATAAACTTAATGGAGCATAGTACTTTGCATATAAATACTAAAAGTTTCTTATATTATTTTTATCTACCCAAATCTCCTCTTAATTATTTTAAAATCTGTTTATACAACCTTAATAAAAATAAAAAGTAGAACAAATTATTACTTATTTTTAAACAAAATATTATTTGGCTTTTCTCCAGAATAAAATTTAAAAGTTTATTTAACATTTTAAGAAAATTAAAACTTTTATACATTATGAAGAAACAATTCTGCTCTTACATAATATAATAAAAGTTATTATTGCTTTAAAAGAAATAAAAAAATGAAATATTTAATATTAAGTTACTTACAATACAAAGCTTTCAATCTATAAACAAAGGTTCATTGGTACTCGGTTGAACCTTTGTTTTATAGATGAAAGCTTTGTATTGTAAGTAACTTAATATTGAATATTTCATTATTTTATTTCTTTTAAAGCAATAATAACTTTTATTATATTATGTAAGAGCAGGAATTGTTTCTTCATAATGTATAAAAGTTTTAATTTTCTTAAAACTTTTAAATTCTATTCTGGAGAAAAGCCAAATAATATTTTGTTTAAATTTAATCTCCCAGAAAACAAATAAAACATAAAAATTTCTTATTTTATTATTATATTACTATTAGTTATAGAAAATATAAAAAAATTAATAGGAAAAATTATTTCCAGGTGATCTGAGGTCGGAAAGGGGCAAGGAGGGGGGTTAAAGTGTAAAATACGGTTTTTCTAGATTTTTGACCAAGCTACAAGTTCGATGGAAAAAAATTAAATTGCAAAGTTGTAGGCAATGTTAAGATGTACAACTTTTTACAATTAATGGAAAAAAAATTAAAAACCAAGTTTTTGGTTTTTATTTTTATCTTTACAAACACAATTATTTTTACGAAATTAAATGAAAATCTAACTTTATTTTTTCAAATATGCAAAAATTTTTCGGATTTAAAATATTTATTTTTATACATTCTTTTGACTTAATAATAAAAAATACCCTTATTTTCAAGCAAAAATTCACGTGTCAAAATATCGGCATTTCAAAAACTCAAATGTCGTTTTGGTTGTTAAAATCTCTACTTTCTAATGGTGTAAAAAAACTATACATTACAATGGTAAATATTCTCAGAAAATGCATAAAACTCGGATCCGATTTTTTTTTAATTCTTATTAGACTAGGGTCGATAAATTTTTGAAACCAAAAAAATATATGAAAGAATTAAACTTATTTAAAAATAAAGAGTAAATGACAAAATTTAAAAAAATAAATTACAGGTGATCTGGGGTCAGAAAAGTCAAAGGGGGTGAGTTTTTAAGGGTAAAAACGGTTATTGTCAATTTTCGGCTAGTCCTATGGAAATTTATTTATCTGAAAAAATTTACCCGTGATAATGTATACTTTTTTACACCATTGAAAAGTAGAGATTTCAACGAACAAAACGCTTACCGACTTTTTGAAAACTACGATATTTTGACACGTGAATTTTCGATTGAAAATAAGGGCACTTGTTCAATATTAAGTCAAAAAATGTATAAAAACAAACATTTTTAAACCAAAAAATTACAGTATATTTGGGAGAAATAAAGGTACGTTTTTACCAAATTTCGTAAAAATAATTGTTTTCGTAAAAGATAAAAATAAAAAAACAAAATTGGTTTTCTAATTTTTCACATAAATTTTGAGGTTATGTCAAGAAAGTGTAAATACAAAAGTTGTGTATCTTTTTATTGCCTAAAACCTTGCTTTTTAACTTATTTTCATAAAACTTGCAGGTTGGTCCGAAATCCAAAAAAATGTTTTTATATTTTAATCTCCCCTCCTCCCCCTTCCCGAACTTAGATGGCCTGGATTTTATTATCTTCTTAAATTTTTGTTATATTTTTAACTTTTAACAATGATTTTTATTCTACTAAAATTTTTTTCCGTTTTATAAATTATCTACCCTGGTCTAATATTATGAAAGCATTAACTAATAAAACAAGCTGACACTAAAAAATATTCTATGATAAACATTTTCTTAAAACTTGGGTAACCATCTTTCATAAAACATAGAAGTAATTTCCACTTTTCAACATTTTAGTACTTTACTTACCTGCTCTGTTAGAAGCCCGTTGGGACAATCCTTTAGAAACCCCTTATGCCTGCAACAAAAGATTGGTTTAAATCTTGCTGTAAGAGCTAAATTTTATAAGTACGATTTTTAGTATTTAGAAAATGTGAGCACAGTAGTTTTTTCTATATTTTATTATTCTAAATCGTTTATTTATTAAAAGTAACGAAGATCTATAGATGCAAGAGATTTTTATTTATTTATTTATTTTTTCGTTACATATACTTAACTCTTCATAACTTACAATACTTTATAGTACACTGCATTTCCTAAATATATTTTATACTACTATAAAATTATATTTTTAACGAATTTACTTAAGAAAGCAAAATTTTGAAATATAGAGTTTATTCATAAATACCTACTATATTTTAGAATAAAATTGACAGATAAAAATTTGAAGATGGCGGCTGGGCGCTATTTTAAGAAAAAATTAAATTAGAAAGGGAGTCTGCGTGAAACATTATTTTTACGCGACTGACGAGTACTTTATAACCCTAGAATATAAAAGCAATACCTTTGCCTGATACAAGATGACGATACTTTAAAATTACCTTAATACCTAATTGGGATGGCCATATTTCCGAGACTAATAAAATAAGATTGGCTTAATGTGGTATTTCCTTTAAGGTTTTTTAAAAAATATTTTAAATGGTAATATAATATACAAGGTTCTTCTTTAAAATACGATACTATAAATATATACTTTTTTTACCCTTTTATATTATCACTTGTATCCCCATTAAAAAGATGTTTAAATGGGCTTTAAAAAAAACTACATTAGGTACATCTAACTTTATTAGTTTCGAAAATATGGCCATTCAAATCAACTATTTGGGTAATTTTTAAAGTAACGCCATTTTGTATTAGGTAAACGAACTTTGTATTCTTGGGTTATAAAGTACTTGTCAGGGGCTTTAAAATGATGTGCTACAAGACGCCACTATCCATTTAACTTTTTTGCCAAGATGACGCCCAGCCGCCCTCTTAAAAATTTTTCATCTGTCAATTTTACTATAAAATATAGTATTTATGCATAAATTTTATATTCCAAAGTTATTAAAATAATAATTTATTTAAAAATTATAGGGGACAGGGTGGGCATAAAAGAAAAGCACTGTATTTTTAGTAGAAACCCTAAATTACAAAAATTTTAATAACGTTAATTAAGATTTTATTGAGAAATAAAGCTATACATAGGTGTTAAAAAAACGATGCCTGACCAAGTTCTGCAGAGCATAAATAAACACATTTAATCTTAAAGGCGTCACCTTGAAAATCACTTTAACTGCTTTAGAGTCAAAAAGTATTTTTATCCTTTAATTTATACATTTTTATGTATATCTCAAATCCGATCCTCACAGTTATATCGTTCTCATATCACAAGCCCCAAAAGAAGGCATCCTTCTCTTGCCGATCGTCGGGCTGTAGAAGATCTATCCGTTTTTTATGAGTACTTCCACGGCTTCTGCTCAGAGAAAGTGTCTAGTATAATTTATCCACTTGCAGTTTAGAATAGACAAACTCGTGATGCCGCACGTTTGCATCTTTAGACAGTTCAAGTAGACACGCCCCCATATTCCTACTTTGTTCGTGATTTTTTCTGCTTGAGTTACTGGAATGTTAAACCTGCTGCCCGCGAAGGTCTTTCTTTCCCCTATAAATATTTAAGTATATAAGTCTGTGTCAACAAACTTCTTCTTACCTCGCTTAACATACACACGGTCCGTTAGTGTTTAGGCTTTCATCCTTCGTGAATTGTACAAATATAAAAAAATCTTACCAACGTTTCGAACAATATTTAATTAATTTAATAAATACACCACTGATTTATAATTTAACTAACACTGTAATACCAATTTTTTACAAAATACTTGTAGAGTGTATTTGCCCTTAATTTTGATTTAGGGAGTAGACATCAGCGTTGAATTCAGGGGGTGATCGGAGGGAATAATCCCCCGGAGAAAAAAATACTCCCTTCCAGAGAAATTTACTATATTAAATTTGGTGGTCAAATTATAAGTTTAAATGATAAATTATATCTTAAAATTGTTGTTTGTTTGGTTTTGAAACATGTGAATCTTTTGTTTTGGCGGTAATTTTTTTTTGTTGGTAACAGGATCCCCCTGGAAATAGGTTCCTCCCTGAAAAATAATTTTGAATTTAACACTGGTAGACATTTTTAATGAAATGAGTGTAAAATTTCTCTTTTGGTTGTCTCTTTTTATAACATTTAAAAGTAGGCAGTTTGAAACGAGAAAGAAGAAACAAAAAAGGTATACCTAGTTAATATCGATACAAACAACGATTTTTACTATATTCTCAGATGTAACGTTTTATTTCAATTCCAAGAGAAAAACAACCTTTGCAGTTCTTTACACATTATCTATACTTTGGCCACTATAAATTGATAAGGAATACCCAGTAAGTAATTCCGGTAACATGTAGTTTTAACCATTAAAATACATTTTTTATTGTGGTAACTAGTGTTGCTGACTTTTTAAACCAATAAAATATGTACAATTCGACTAAGGTAAGGTGTATTAGATTGTTGTATTTTGTTCCAAAAAATTGTAGTAGAATTTTCTATAGATCTTTACTGACTGCCGGGTGGCTCCCTCTATAATATAACTGAAAAACGTGGACAGATTCCAATTGCCCATTCTGCAAACCTTATAAACCTGAGTTTTGTGAAAAAAAATCTATTAAAAAATAGGTAAAATAACAAAAATACTTTTTCTTTGTCTAAGGTAAATTGCGTTAGATCGTTGTATTTTGACCAAATAAATTTGTGGTACAGTCCTTTACAGAGACCCTGTATAAAATGAAAAGACGGATACGCAGGGCCGTGCCTAGTGGGTGGTACAAGACACCAGGGCGCAACGTTTCAGGGGCGGAAAATTGTAAAATAAAGGGCGGTAAGTTTTGAAATGAACGGCGGTAGATAGGAATGAAGTGTGATTTAAAGGTGGGGACCTTATTTTTGCTCTTCAACAAATATAAGTAGTATGGAAAAACAGCAATGTAAAATCTTTAATAGAAAATGGAAATTGGAATATTGAAAGTAAAGACCTAAAATTAAGTTTGTACATACTAAAATAAAAATAAATTATATATTTTTAGCAGAAATGCTGTATTTCTTATAGAATTCTACTCTGTGTTTTAGCTGCTTATCTCTCTACCGGACTAGCGACATCCTTTCATTATTCTAGCTTAGCACCTCTCTCTCCACTTCCACTATCATTCGCACTCTATGTCATAGTTTAAACACAGTAATTTTTCATGAACTTTATAGTTAGCATGAAGTAGGGCATTTTAAAAAAGACTTAATGGATAGCTATCTACCCAATATTTTTACAGGTTAAATTAGAATATTTTTAAAATTGTCTTGTTTTGTGTAGTAATTACCATAGTGTCTTTAAAAAATGGAGGGGGCATGGTAATTATTGTGTTTTTAATAAAAATATGGTAAAATACCAATCTCTTTAATTTTTAATCGTAAAATTATAAAGAACACTTACAAATATAAAATGAATTAAAACTCAAAAGATTCAACAAGTTTCTATTTTTAAACGGTTTAACTTTACTTGACCTGTTTATTTCTTATTTGTTTTTTTTTTGGTCAAATCTAGTTTCTGAAATTTGACCCCTTTCCTGACGACCGATCAATCTTAAATTTAGTACACAAACTTAACTTTAATGATAATACAATATAATTCACCCTTTATAATTGTAAATCCAAGATGGCCGCCGATACAAAATGGTGGATTACATATATCTTCACTACAACCTCAATATGGGTAATAAATGAATGAGCTTGATTCGTAGGATTAGAGCCTATTATAAAAAAATTAAAATCCAAGATGCCCGCCGCCACAAAATGACGGATTACATATTTTTTCCACAACTATCTCAATATGGGTATCAAATAAAAGGGCTTAATTAGTAAATAGGGCTCACTATACAAACAATAAAATCTAGGATGGTCCTGGCCACAAAATGGCTCACTACTTATTTTTTCCACAACTACCTCAATATGGGTATCAAATGAAAGAGCTTGATTGGCAGAATAACGACCACCATCTTGGATTTGATGGCCGCCGCCACAAAATATCGAATTTCTTGTTTGTCTGGTCAATACCCCGTATTGATGAGAAGATTAGTGCGATCTGGTAGCTAGGACTTATCTTTTTTTTCTTTAAGTACAACGAAACAGTTTAAAATTAAAAAAATATTAATAAAATTTATTTCAACATAGAAGCTAAACTTTTACAGTTTAAGCAAGCATTTTGACTCCGGAAGGCCTGCTTATGTGTATATTTTTTACTGTTTAACTAAAAGTATCTTAAAAACTATTAGGTTAAGAAATATAATATTATTAACAAAAATATAAAAACACACACACATTTAACACTTCTCAAAAAGTACAGTACAGCAACAACTAAATAGATTTAACGTAAGCGTGTTTGCAGCTTTTACAATATCGGAAAACATCCCAGACAATATATTATCATTTTTTTCAATCTATCTTTGTTGGAAATGTATTGCTTTTTCCACCAAATACACAATATACTATTTCTTAAAAATATACTTGTTTCCTGGTTTGTTTTTACTTTTGATTTAAAGAAAATATTACGTATTAATTATTAAAAATAATCAAAATTTAAAAAAAAATAAGAATAAAATTCAAAAATTTTAAATAGATAAAAATAAAAACCCTAAATACAAACGGTCAATATTTTATTAAAGTTTAGATATAATAAAAAATGGAGCTTCCGAAGTTAGCATTGTTTTGTGCTTCTGTAATAAGGATTATAATAGACTTTGCTGTACCATTTGCTTTTTCTTTTGAATGAGCACTAGATAATGTATTCCTGGTGTTTAAAATGCTTTTGTTGCATCATGCTTATAAGATTGGGCGAAAAAAAATGTTTATTTAAATATATCAAAATTATTGTTTAGGTTTTTAAAAAGAAAAAATCGTGAAGATTTAAGCCCTTAATATTATTATTAAGGGGTCACATCTACTTTAATTTAAATTTTTATTTGTACTTTCATTTTTGCGTTAAAGCTCCTTAACTATTAGGGTAAAAAAATGTTTGTGTCACGTATATCTTTTATTGAATTAAATTGCCTACAAAAGACGAATAATTGAAAAGTTTCGCCAACGAACCTTTTTATTATTGTTTAAACTGGATTAATCATCCAGTTTTAAAAACATGATAATA